>JBAJNP010005999.1:0-27007 GCA_036877545.1 Yasuhikotakia modesta
ACGCAGATGCTGTACAAATAGCCACAAATGTCAACTAATGGGCAATAAGTCAACATTTAAAGTTCTCTCGAAAGTAGTTGTTAACATTATTCAATCATATTGATAATGTTTATGTTATGTCCACAAATTGCAATGTGGCTTCTCTCAGATCAGTAAAGTAACCTTTAAGACAATGTGACTATCTGAAGTTTGCCTGTAGTTTTACAGTGTATCCAACAGGTGTCGCTGTTTCTTCTCCTGTGAACAATGAGAAGCATGAGGCCAACCTACCGCCTTTATCACTATATATTTACAACACAGCCTGACTGCTCACGTTCAGCTGCGCCCATCCAGAGGATAGACCGAACAGAAACAAAACCCCTCTCAGCCTAAAACTGGATATATCATAACGGTGAGTTCAGCCCATATGCATCCCTTTGTGTTGTAATTTCGTAAACGGGGTAACATCCAATAATTTCCAGGTGGTAAATCCAGTGTCAGGGATGTGAGCATGGGTTTAACAGCAGTCTGCTGCTGGAATATAGAGGCGAAGAAAGGACCCTTATCAGCCACTTACTCATGCTAACTGACCTGCTAACCGTAGCGCAGCGTTGTTATATTAGCCCTTTTTTTGGTTAGGTGACAGATTAACAGGGTAGATACACCCGATGTTTACGTTTTGTGCTAAAATACAGTCTCGATTGAACGGTCTTATTCCACGTCCAGCTAATTGAAAGGCTTAGCGGCTGATCTTGAGCTTTAGCGTTGCGCTTTTCAGCTGTAGATGATAGACGAGTTTCCCTTTGGTTAAATGACCGGACGCATTTATGTCAGATTATGATCTAACGTGTATTTTTGCGTTGCTGCTCTCATGCTGTTATGTGTGGCCTCTAATGCCATAATGTTACATTGCACAAAGCTGTGTTTTGTTACACTGTACAAGATCAGGGTTATATTGCAACAGTGTATGTAGAGTAAAGTTGTCATTAAGCACTTTTTATTGGGCTCAGTTAACCCATTGATTTGAATCTACCACGTTAGCTTATGATGACACGTGTACATGGGATTTAAGCAGTTATGTGATGGTCTATGTATGTGTATTATTTGCTGCAATTGGGCACTAAGTTCATAACATTTGAATCACTTTTAGTTTATTGAATTCATGTTTGTTGTTTATTGGATCTGCAGTGTGACACTTTTAATACAAGATTTCATATATTTTTAATTATAGAGGTTATATATATAATGCATTTAAGGTGACTGCAGAATGTGCAATAGTACTTGGTCAATTTTTAAGTTTAAATTTAGATAAGATGTCATGGGCACAACGTTGTTGTCGCAGTGTGACATGTCACGTCAACAGCTACAGTAACTACAGTTATTGCTGTACTTTGGATGGAATTATGGTTACCATGGTGTGTTTGTGTATTTACGGTGTCCTCTATAAGTATTGGGGCAGTAAAGAAAAAATGCTCTTTGCTGTGGTGTCTTTTAAATCTTGTATGGTTAAAGTACAAAAGTACAGAGTGTCACATTTTGTTATTCAGCTGTTTCAACACTGGTAATGTTTCACCAGTTCAGGTGAACAGCAGAGTTTCATTCTTCTGTCTACAATTAGACTGAAAAAGTATTTGGCTGGTATAAGTTCTGTTCATTGCTTCTGCAGGTTAACATTGTTCATCAGTTTATTCATGTTTTGCATTTAAAATTTGAGGCTGAACCTGATGCTAATTGTAAACGGTGGTTAAACTAGTAGGGTAGGTAGTATTAAATGGTGTCATGTTGCATTTAGCCAGCGTCAAGCCTTTTATGGTTGTGGATTAATTTCCTAGATGGTCCTTATGTATTAGAGAAGAATTTGGCCCCTTGTTAATAAAACTTGTTTGGATGATGAAATGTCCTGCTGGTGGGAAAACAGGAATGTAAGAGGCCCATGACTTTCATAGCACCTCCCTAATGCCTTAAACCCTGTTTAACATGCACATAGCCTTAACAAAACAAACACACTATGTCTTCATTACACTGAAATAGGAATTAAAAAAATACCAGTGCCAAAGTCAACTCATACCACAATATGGTACAGTGGAAAATAAAGATAAATGTCTCTACTTTAAGAAAGTACATTATTTTAAAGATGTCATCATTTTATGCACAAAAAAATTGTGCCAGGTGAATGCTTTTTTATACACAGTTATTAATATGATGTTTCTCTCTCCAGGGAGCCACAATTAATCCATTTCGGATTTCCTGAAGCTACTGTTTCTGCATGGAAAAATCCCTCGCCTGTAAAAACACTGGCGCTTCTGTAGTGGAACATAGACGACTGTTGGGGACAATATGTTCAACCTGATTAAAAAAGACAAGGAGAAGGATGCTGGTAAGAAGGAGAAGAGGGACCGAAGGGAACGAATGTCTGCAGCTGAGCTCAGAAGCCTGGATGAGATGAGCATGAGACGAGGCTTCTTCAACCTCAACCGGAGCTCCAAGCGAGACTCAAAGAACAAGCTGGAGATCTCAAACCCAATTCCTATTAAAGTTGCGAGCAGCACTGATCTCAATCTAACTGACATAGAGTCAGATGGCCTTAGTAACCGCAGCAGCATGGTTCTGGATGTGGATCGACTCAGTGCAACCAGTTCTAGTGATGATCTGAAGGGCGAATATGGGCAAGATGGCCACCGTAGTTCGGTTAAGGAGCGAGCGGCTAGGTTTGGCGCTCTTGCCATGCAGAACTCGCAAATGGGTTCCATCATGAAGCGTTTCTCCTTTTCTCAGAGGAGTAAAGAAGAGAGTCACTCCGAGGGTTCCACACCTTCTGGGCAGAACTCGGCTGCCCCATCTCCACAGGTAGAGTCCAAGGTTTTTGACCCCCAGCGTAAGCAAAGTCCTCAGCAGCAGAAGCAAGCTCCTCCCCCTGCGAAAAAGGTGCACATTCCTGAGATTGTGGATAAGACTTTCCCTGCGGACCTTCGTCTGCCTGCTGTTGTCCCGCCGCAGACGCCCCAAGTTCGAGAGCTGGTACTCCAGAGGAGGAACACTGGAGATTTTGGTTTCTCCTTGAGGCGCACCACCATGTTGGACCGCAGCGTAGATGGAGGGGTGTATCGGCGAGTGGTTCACTTTGCAGAGCCAGGTGCTGGCACTAAAGATCTTGCTCTTGGCCTGGTACCTGGAGACAGGCTGGTGGAGATCAATGGGCGCAACGTGGAGAACAAGAACAGGGATGAGATTGTGGAAATGATTCGTCAGTCAGGGGACACGGTTCAACTGAAGGTCCAGCCCATCCTGGAGCTGAGCGAGCTAAGCCGTTGCTGGCTGAGGAACACAGCAGGACTGCGGCGGGAAGCTTTTGACGTAAGTCCACACTCTTTCTCTCTCTCCTTCATGATCACAGTCTTTCCAGGCAACTCCCCACAAGCCTGCCCAGCTCTCACACACTTGGAGCCAGCTGGCTCTTGTGGAGAATACAAGCACATAATTTTAGATGAACATGTTCTTGTGAAGCGGGAAGCAGATTTCTTTCCAGGACGAACATCTGTCACAATGTGTCTAACCAAATCTTTTTCTCCTCCAGCTTTCCATAAGCGATGACTTTAATGACAGGTTTTGAAATGATGTTGTTTGTGTCTGTGTTTGTTTTCTTCACAGTTTGTTGTGCAATAGTTGGACACCATGCTTTGCTAAAGGAAAGTCAGTATCTTCCCATGACCATTTCATATCCAACACTCAGAAGTTAGCGGTTTCTTTCTTTAGCATTAAATTATTATTATACATTTTTACCTCCTGTTGCAAAAGATCTGGGCCTTGTTGCAACAATTCCTTTAAGCTTAGAAAGATAAATGTAAGGGTGTTATAACTAAGGGTTTTTAATCCATTTAAACTGTCTGCTGTTTTTAAAAACCCAATTCCCAGGAAAAAACACTTGTGTTAATGGAGAAATAAAAGTCTTGGACAGTTCTCTGTAGGCTGAGCTTTGTAGTGTTTCATGAAGATTTCCCCACAGAGGGAAGCTATTGAAGGTTATCCTCACGTTATGCCCGGCTTCCTTGTTGGATAACAGATAAGATTGGCACTTTGGCATAAATGTTTGATTTCCTTCAGGGTGGATGGAGGGTGTGTCATTATTAGCGAGCGCGTGTGCCGCGAGCACACAGAGACTGCTGTACCAGAGAAAATCTGGCATGTTGTGTTGCAAAATTGCATGTTGATGCCCACAAAGCTTCTTTTACAGTAACTGTTGGAGGCTTGGTAACATCGCATTCCTTGCGTTGTTTACTGTACATTACATTTAATTAACATTGCCTTTTTGCTGAATCACATCCAGATTTTTTATTAACAATAGAGATTTTCGTTGTTTGTAACAGTTTTGTGGTAAGGCTTTTTGAGTGAATATTTGTCTGTGAATGTTAATTGGTTTAAATAAGAGCAAAGAGATGCCTTGACTCATATGTGAATGACGGTTTTGTCAGTTGTTTTGAAAACACTCAAGCTTTCTGTTTGCTGACGAATGCTTGTTTAAATGGTCCCTTTGAAACGATTATATTTTTAATAGTCTAAACTATGGTGTCCCGGATGGGGTTCACAAATCTCCTGGGATTTGTGATGGAACTGCGTTTGTAGGATTGTGACAGAAATTGAATTAATTTGTAAACACTAAAAACATTGTTCATGTTAAATGTTCCTTTTTATTTTAAATATTGATTTAACTTGCTGAATGTTTTAAAAACAATTACTTTTTTATGTTAGTGCCAAGTAGTAAATTAATGTAATAAATTAAGAGGTTGGGATTCTTGGATAATATAATAATTCTGTTTTATATTATTTTTATGAAGGAGCCCCTGATGATTTTCCTAATGGATTTAACTTTCATTTATGGTGTGAATTGTAGCCATAGAAACATTTAGAGGGACATAATTCCTCCAGGAATCCAAGATTTGCTTTTGGTAAGTTAAGGTGTTACGTTTGTAGTTAAATAACAGAATTTAATTTAAACCTGATTGGTATAATTGCACAGGTAATCCCTGCTTATCAGAACTGAATCCCAGGCTGTTTGGTAACCATTTCAGACTGTACTTCCCCTCAGATCGGTCTCATGCAACCCCCCCCCCCCATCTCATACCAGAGTGACTCTTTTGTTCTATTTTGGGTTTTACCAACAAACAAGGGGGATTTGCTTCACTGCATAGCTGTAAGTCAGCCTCCCTATGTGCCGATTAGGATTCATTACATGGTCTTGAGCTGTGCTGGTCTGTATGACTCTTGTCCCGTCTTTCTCCGATCACTATCTGTTCTGTTATTGGCACGCTGCAATAAAGCCATTGTCTATGTTGTCTAATACTGTAGGTCCTCTGAGAGCATTACATTTGGAGCTCTGTTTTGTTGCGGAACTGTTTTAAAATAGGGACGGACGTTGTTGCACGAGTAGGGCTGGGTGATTATAGCTAAAAATAATTCAGCACTTCAGTATTATGTTGCTTACTTTTATTACACCCTCAGAATAGCCAGAATTTTGGCACAGTGTGTGGAAGGAACGTGACACAAACAGGAAGTGAATAGCTGGAGAATAGGTCTGTTGTGGACAGTCACAGGTAGTAGTTGTTTTGTATCACAAGGTCTGTGAGAGACCTACGTTTGTTTCTGTGACGTCTGGAGTGCTGCACTGATTTGTGGACCTTAGTTGAACAGTGGGAGATGTTTTCAGGTCTATTGTCTCCAAAAACAAACAGCTTAAAGTTTAATCATCAGTTCAAATAAAGACCAACCGTAAATGTCTCAAACAAAGAGCAAACAGAGGGAATTTGTGGCTGTCTCAGCCAGCAGACATACGTTATAAAGACAGCAGATGGGTCCTGCTGCTTTACCTAGGTAACCATCTTTGAAATGACCTTTAACTTTTAGTGTTTGATGTCACTCTGTATCTGGCTGTATCTGGCTGTGGTCTAGTTCAAAGTTTAGGCACTGCTTCAATTTTTAAACACTGAGTAATCTAAGATACAAACCGTGGGCTGTAATATAAACTTGACTGTTAGACTGTTTTCTGAAAAGAATGTTGTGCGTTGGGCCTTTCACCTTGAGCTTCAGGGCGGTTGCCAATTTGTTGCTAAGATAAGGTAATACGAGTCTGCTGTAATGGGTTGCATTGTGGTTGCCAGGGTGTTGCTAGGTGATTGCTTACTGGCCCATTTTAAAAAAACCTTCCCACAAATCTATGTATAATTATACTATATGGCTTGACCTTCTTAAGTGTAAAAGGGATTTTGTTGCCTGTTTTATTGTGCAAGAGCCGCAAATTATCACTAAATAACATTCCCTACAAATGAATGGAAAAACTATTTCCCAATTAAGAGGAACATTTTTTTTCTTGGAGGGTAATTTGATTACTAATAATAAACACAGATGCTATTTTTTGTTCTAGGAAATGTTTCTGATGTCCTGTTGGAATTGAGTTTGGCGGAGAGCAGGAATAGCAACTTTTTCTCCACAGCAAAGGAAAGTCTTTAGGGTGTCTGTGGAATTGCATGCTATTCCTGTTGTCTCCTATCCTTAGGAGAACACAGGGAACGTACAGGAAGTTCTCTATTCTTCTAGGCAGTGACCAGTGTAGTCAGGATGTCCTGAGATGGACATGAGGAAGCCACAGTAGAAACAATGCAACACGTCTACTGAAACAAACAGGTAAATGTTGTCTATTTTCAGAGCAGTCTGCTGTCTGTCTAGTCAGATTGTCTCTGTTGTGACAAAACCACAAACCTGACAGCACGAACATATCTTTCATGATCACATCGAAGATTTTTATGGCTAATTATGGTATGTTGTTTCCTTGTTAGTTTGTTCAGTGTCTTCAAGGTGTATCTTTGGTATTAGTGGAGATCTCTCAGTATCTTCAAGGCTGAAGGGGGCTGAGACATCGCTATGGGTGGTAGTTCATTATGCCTGACTGATCTCCAGCAAGGTTGTACTCCATGACATTGTTTGCAAAAGAAGTTCCTACAGCTGTGGACCAGATGCCCCCAGTCCTGTTCTCACACTCATATCTCCATGCAGGGGGACGACGCAGACGTTCTAACAACCAGCTTGAATGTCCCATCATGCTGTTTTACAAGCAGTGTGAAAGCATGACTTAGCAGTTAACCAACCTCAGAGGTCCATTATTATGAGTCCACTATGGAGGTTGAATCTAGAACCACAAATATATTTGGCTTTACATACCAGGCAGGTCCTTATTAGAAGTCTTTTCCATGTGGGTTGATGAGTTTGAACTCATTTTGCTAATGGCCTCTATTGTCCTCACAATAAGTGAGGGCAAAAGTGTTGCGGTAGGGTTTCATATAATCAGCCATATTGAATAGAAACAGCCTTGTTGTGATTATGTTGTAGTTTCTGTACTCAACAGAGAAGGTAATGTTTGCTTCTCATACATCTTCCCAGTTCTGGTCCATGGCACCAATGGGACCTTCTGCACCAGGCTGTTGTATTTCCTTTGCGCTCTGAGTAGACACATTAGTAAATGGTGATGTCATACTGTAGTTAGCTGTGTTCTTCACAATCTACCATTCCAAGCTGGCCAATAAGAACGTTTGTGCCATTATCTAATTTGCATAACTCTTTCAGTTAATCAGGTGCTAAAACGACACAGATGGCACATGTAAACAAACAGTTATGCGATACATTCTTTGCAAAATCCCCCTAGGAGCTAAGCATCTGCTTGGTCTCCATTTAGACATTGAGGCCAAACTGTGTGCTGTCAGTTTAAAGTTGCATAATACCAACACGCATTCTTTAGAGTTTTCGGAGGTTAGATTGATACGAGCGCTGCAGTTCAACCTCTCCATCACACTTAACAAGTGCTAAATATGGAAACTTCAACACGCGGATGAATCCGATTTGGGGCGTTTAGTTGAAAGGAGCCATCTGTGATAAATTCAGAGGCTAATCTTGCCTTCACTAACATCCATTTTAACTAGATGTCGTTTCAAGAAATTGTTCTTTAGCTCAAACTCTCTCACTCCGTGACCTCGTTCTCTGTTTCTCTTTCTCTCCGCCTGTGGGTTCTGGTACTTCTGTTGCTTTGGCACGGCTACTGAACAGTCTGGGAGCAATTTTACCCAGCCATTTTTTTTCACATGCAAGTGTATGTAAAATAACAACCACAGAAATTCTAGAGGCTGGAGATCTTCATCTTTGCACTGGCCTCCAACCGATGATGATTTGAGTAAATGTGGATTACATGTCTGCACCTTTTCTGTTGTATGAACTCTGTTTAACTGGATATAGTGGTTTGGATTTGCATGCATCAACTTTGCATGTTTGTTGTGAAAACATGTATCATTTTGAAACGTCTAATGTAGAATTTAATGTTTTCAGAGCACAAACGGTACCACACATACTATATGCGGTACTACACATGATATGTGTCCTGTTGTTTAAATGGACCTGCTGTAAAGAAAAAAAAAATCAATTGCAATCTTTGCTAGTTCCCATGCGAGGCTGGGTCGTATGAAAATAAGCCATGTGCTGGTATTTTATACAGATTGCAAGCAACTGTATGTTAATGTGCGTTCATTTACAATTCAGTAGGTGCCCAGCTGCAGGTGTGTATGGTATATTATTTACATTTATGCATCTGGCAGACATTTTTATTCAAAACCACGATTTTTGCTAATCGAATGCGCTACCAGCTAGCATCAGCAATTTGTAATATCAGCAATTTTATAGTGGCTACCAGTGTGGCCCATTTAGTCATTGTTAAGAGCCAGAATTTGGTTTTATAACATCTCTTTTACACACACACACAAACACACACACGCACACACACACACACACAATGAGTGAGACCCTTCCTCAGAGTGAACAGGCAGCGTAGATGTTACTTTTGGCCCATGGAGTGTTATTGTACTCCACAAGACCACAAGCTCTGTTCAGGAAGCAACACTGATTTGATTGGCTCTTGTTTTTTCTCAACCTTTTCAACATTTCATATTTCTGAACCTAAACATATTTTTTGGCCTGGAATTCAAGAACAATTAATTGCTCCTTATTTTTCGTCCCCTCAGAAAACAGGCTGAAAACCAGAGCCATTTTTACTTTGTTCCACACATTTGATGATTGTTATTAATCCAATTGTGTATTTTTTTTTTCTTCTGAAAAGTGGTTTTCCTCCTAATTATGTACAGCTATGTGTTGGTCACTTTACTGTATATTTAATGTACTATGTAACTCATTTATTTGGATTACTTTTGGACCACATATTCCCAAGTATCTATTTCCAAAAGACCCAGATTTTTCGAATGCCTTTTACGGCCCTATGGGTATTTAACTAATGTTTATGTCAGTCTCGGAACCAGCAAAGTCTAACACAGTGGCCTGTCTGTAACTTACAAAGTTAGTAGTTAGGTTGTTAATGATATGTTTACATTAATTTGTACTGACAACACCTTACAGCTAGTGTTAGCATGTTCTGTCTTTCTGGTTTGGGTTTATCTGTAGATCAGGGCAGCTGATGTTTCACACCCCTGTGTCCTCCTCGGTCCAGTAGATCCTGTAGTAATTGTACCGCTGGCCTTTAGGGCACAGTGCAGTGTGTTATAACTGGGTGCGCCAGGCAGGAGTGTGATGGGAGGGAAGTAATTGAGCGCTCAGGAAGCCCCAACACAGGAACTGGCAAAAGAGCCAATTTCTACATACTGAACTGCCACGTCACCAAAGATAAGCTTATAAGTGCTTAACGTTGCTGTTCTTTTGTGTGAAAGCTGTAAACCTTTGACTGGGGTTTTGAAAGTCCTTTTAACTATGTTTTAAATTGTTTTTCATAAGCGGTTTGCAGTTTTTTGTCTCTTAAATACGATTAATGTGGAATGATAGACTTTTAGCTGTGTGTTTAAGCTCTGAAGGTAAATTAGCTAAATAGTAAGTGTTAGTTACAGTTTGCTATGGATTCCTAGATTGTCTTATATGATAATGATAAAGGACATTTAAATGAAAGTGTGTCATTTTAAGAAAATGCTGATTGGACTTTGTTGAACATTAATGTAACTTACTGAGAGCTATTAATAAACCTCGCCACAGTCATGAATGATGCATTTAATGGACAAATTTTGGCGCTTGTTTCTATGACTGGCTAGGAAATATTTCCTCCCCAAAGTTCCATTCTTGGTATTTTTGGAATTTGCTTTGGAACAAACATGACATTTCCCGACTGGGTCTCTAAGGAAAGCTGAGGAGAGGTGGGGTCTAAATCAGATCGCAAGAGATGGAAGCAGAAAAGCATATTTCATCTCTACGCCTCAGCGCACCCCTATAGGAATGTTACGTGTTTTTTACTGATTTGTCCAGCATTGATTCACTACAGCCCTGCCAAAGCAGATGTGTCGATACTTTCAATTAAAGCTTGTAGGTTGACTGAGTACACCAAATACAATTGACAACCAAATCCCTCGGTTTTCTACTAATATCACTTCCAGTTTGGCTATTTTGGTACCCACTTTCCTCGTGTTTTGTCTGTGATCTTGGCTGGTCGTGCCACCTGGTTTTTCACTCAGCAAGATTACAATTAGACAGGAAGTCTCAAGAGGAGGAGAATAGTGCAACTGTGGCTCATTAGAGCTGCGAGACTTCCTGTCAGAATGAACCTTTCATCGATGTCATGAGAAAGTGCTGTTAGTGGTCTGCTGCAGTAAATTCCTCCCATGATGTTGAGCCTCTTTCCACACACTGTCAAAACTGAACTATTGAGTAAAGAAACAAATGGCAACAATATAAAGTCAGCAAATAATAAAACAGTAATTTTATAATGGCATATGCTGTGGTGCATGCGGCCCAGCTAACAAATTTGGGTTGTTAGAATGTTTGTATTAAGTAAGAAAAGTGTTCTAGGAAAAGTTGTAGGAATGTTCAGGTTGTTTACTTTTGTTAGATATTGTTTAAGTATATATATATATATATATATAATATATATAAAACAATATTTTTACATGCTTAATATATAATACTACTAATGTTACTGCAATAATGTTTTTGGGGAAGCTGGGAGCTTGTAGCCCCTTAACAATTCTGCAAATGTGATAATTTTGACCTGTTTATTTAGTTTGGACTGTGTGTGTTTGAGAATTCTTTTAAAACATTTTTATGTCGATTCAGAGTAATTCACCTTTTGTTAGTGTCTGTGATTTACATCTGTGAATTCCCTGTACGCTGGCTGAAATGTTGAATTTTTTCCTTAATAGTGCACTTTTCTTCGTCCTACTGCAAGCTTCTGTTCGGTCTGCCTGTGCGTCATGCTCAAGTTAAAAGCAACAGAGAGCTCCATTCAAAGCCCACTTTATACACATTAACATTTTGCTTGCGCTGCATGGTAAAGGCCGCTTAGCACAGGGCTGTGGTGAAACTGCTCTGATTGGCTGTGACCTCAGTCTAGAGAATGGCCTCTCTGTACGGCCGAGAATTCCCCTCTTTTTCCCTTTAATTCACATCCCACAGCCTCTCGTGTATCAGCTGGGCTGTTTTCCCTGCCGGCTGGATTTAGCTGGGACTGACGGATCATACCGTTCCTATTATTCAAAGCAAGAAGAAGAATTCTCTCTGCAACACACTGTGTATCCAAGTTTTTTCAGTCACGACTCAATTTGTTTTGCAAAGCCCCTCATATTGGTAACCGATGCTCTGTTCTATATATTATTATGTGTAATTCTCTGGAAATAGAATTGATTTGAGGAGCTCACAGGGACTGGAATGCTCGTTGCTCCAGGCTTTTTTCATGCAGTCCAGCGTGGTTGCGGTCTGGACCGAAATACCGATGATTCCTCGTGGCTCACGGTTTGTTGTTTCTTGCTGGATGTTCTTACAGGACCCGTACGCTCGGTCATGTCGGTTAAAATGAGACACGCTGCCTGTCAGTGATATTCTGCGCTGACTCTGGTTCATCAAACGGCTCATTATAGAAGCTGCCAGCTACATCGCTGACTTCAGAGATCACAAGACTGGGTACAGGCCTGCAAACCCCTTTATCACAGCTTCCACACAGAGGAGGGGGTGAGGGGAGTCTTGGCAGCTTTCTCACACCCTTCACCACCAGTCCACCCCAGTAACCGGTGGTTGTTATCATCACATTTGGAAAATGACTTGGCCTGTAAACACCCTTATAGAGATAAGCTGCTATTAAGTAGTACAATGCAGAAACAAGCTTCGTTTGGATTATGGGCCCAGACGCCGCAACACAATTCCCATTTGTTTTAGCTCTGAGTGGGAGCGCAGTACATCCCAGTGGAAGTTTGTAGGCTTTGTGACAGGAAGGATTTTGTGAAGTTATTGTACAGCGGTGGGATTTAAGTCTTGGGTTTCTGTCAGTATTTTATTAGCATTCAGTTAGCATAGGAACATTTGCTTAAACATTGTAGTATGAGACGTATTGTACTGTAAACAGTTACAGCTTTCTTAAGGGCTTTATTAAGCACTATAGCTAGCAGAGTGGCAGTCCTGTGGAACTAAGAACAGCTATAGACCAATCAACATGCAGAACAGGAATGTATTAGTTTAATGACAATTATAAGCAACTGTAAGGTTTGTGCCACATCTGGCAGTGTCTTTAATCTTCCAGGCAAACTTTAGCATGGTTTAGAAAAAGATCTTTAACCTGTCATCTGCTCAGCTGTCTGTCCCCCCCCACTATTTACCATTCAAGTGATGAATGTTTGAACTGAGTTAGTTGACAGACTGTTGGACTGTATAATCAAACATCCTGCTTTTACTGTCAGGGCAGCTCATAAAATGTTTTCATTGGTTGTTCTCTGCTGTCAATCCCACAATCCCTTGTGCTCACCTTTCACAGTGACCTGAAAATGCCTACTCAGCTCTGTTCCCTTTGCACCGGTGATTGCATACTGTTACTGATTGAAAACCTTACTGTATTTATAGCCTGTTTTACTGCACTGTTCTCCCTTGACCCAACACCATTGATCAAATCAATACCAGATCAGCTGTTCTGCTTTTCCATGTTCTCTGGGTGACTGACACCCAGAGAACATGGAAAGCCTTGATGCCTTTGTTTTTAACAAAGGCTTTGCTGTGTTTCTTTTGGCACTACATCTGAGGCTCTAGTGGCTGGGGGATCATTTTGGGTATGGGTGGGACTTATGGGTGTGGCTTGTGGGCGTGGCTTGTGGGCTTGTTGAAGTGGGTAAGGCAGTGCAGTCCTGGGTTTGTTTTGTAGCTGTGTATCTAGCTCACTGGCTAACAGTCTGCCTTCGTCCTCACGGTTATCAATTATTTAAGAGACCTCCTACAGGTAAACTAAATAATAAAAGAGCTAGTCAGGACAGACATGAGGCACTAAGAGGAATGGGGGAGAGTCTTGAAATTTGGGCCATAAATGATAAAGTCGTGTCATTAACCACTTCTTGTAAATGGTCTCCCTGGTAGTACCAACTCAGTCTTTGTTGACACCCAACAACAATGCTAACATGGTGAGTGTGGGCAGGTCAACTTTAATGAAGGGCCTTTGTGTGTTAGGAACACATACTAATGAAAATAACAGTCATCATCACACCGTCCTTGTGCTATTTGTTACCTGTTCTGGTTAATGTTGTGTCTTCTCATGTTTTTACAGTATTGTCTTCTGACAGTGTTTGCTGTTTTTGATGTTATTATCAAATGGAATTATCAATGGAAAATTCAATGGAAAAATCTTTGTCAGGTCAAGAGAAGGACAGAGAGAGGGATGTTGTGATACGTTTAAATTAAAAAGTGTTTAATTTGGATTAAGTTTCCTCAGTGACCTTTTCTATCCTTGCTCCTGTAATTTAAGCCCAGGAATCGAGAGTAGATGTTTATGCATTTGGCGCGAGTATGAAATTAAGCATGCTGTGACCGGCTCTGTTATAACTCGGCCCAGGCAGGAAGTTCCTCTGTTCTGGCAGGGATGCTTGTCATCTTAGGATTGGGAAAGCGGCAGGTGTTCATCCTGTTTGCCGTTTCAAGGTAACCTGGAATGTTCGCAAAGCAGGACTCTTAATACCACCTAGAGGTTATGAGGGGCAACTTTAATGGTGGGATGTGCAGAATAAGGCTTTACTCGCTCGCTTGGGAAAAGAAAATAAAGTTTCTCAGGTTTTCCCTGGAAACATTGGCTTGCACTGAAGGTTCAGGGATTGTGTTGGTGTTGGATGTTTACTCAATAGCTGGATGTGTCCGTCAGCACAGAGGTTGGCATAGTGGGTCGATCAATGAATGCCTGATGGCCCTGCAAAGCAAAACGTGTTTCTGTTTTAAACCCGTTTCAACAGGTCCTCTGCTGATCCAATAATGCTATCAAGGTCTGATGGAAAATATAATGTTGTATTCTCATTAGCTCACAGCTTTATCATGCTGTTATTTAAAAGAATTCTTTATGTTTAAAAGCGTTTTAAATATATTAGAACTATTCCATTTTGCAGTAAACAACCATTTTGCAGTAAAGCAACCTTGGGAAACACTTTTCAATGCACTACAATCCAAACAAACGGTGCTTAGCAACACCTTAGCAACATGAATATCTAGCTGTTTTTGCTATTCTTTTTAAATTATCCACACTCCAGCTTTGATCCAGCAATTGTAGCATAAAAATGGCGACTGTCTGCAGAATAGCTTTCTTGGTGGCTTTCAGCTTTTCAGTAATGGCTGCATATGGTGGGATTGTGCCAGCGTTTGGCGCATGGGCAGATGCTGGCATAGGACCACCGGCCCTGCCTACCAGATGGCGGCTATAGAGTCAGTTACATGTAGACAAAAGGCTGTTGTTGACTAAAAGGGGAGTGTGTATTATCTTACCAATGGATTAAAGTGACGCAAGGGTCCTCATCTTTAGTAATGTCTTGTGTTTGCTGCATGATAATGTGGAGTCTGTCTGATAAAGGCATACTTTTCACCATAGCCTTTTCACAGATATAAACAGACAGTTGGGGTCTGCGTGGTGGCAAAATAATATTGTGATGGTAATTGTGTCTTTGTTGTTTGATGTGAATGTGGTGCTGTGGGTGTGTATGTATAAATTTCGGAAGGCCCTTGCAGATAAGTGCACTTGAAAGTTGATCTGGTCTGATGTAGAGGGTGACTGCAACATTGGATATGTGAGGATCTGTTTGTTGTCACTTTGTGTTTAATTTCCTCCCAAGCTTCCAGCACAATATTGCACAGGAAATACAAACATTCAGAGACAGACAGCAGCTCCTAATCAGGGAACATAATATACCAAACAGACTTGCTGCACACTAGATGCTAAGATGTACCAGCAGGCCTGTCAACAAAAAGTTGTAAATTTCTTAGTTGGTTTGTTGGAATTGTAGGTTTGTAGAATTAGCAGGCATCACTTTGTGTGTGTGTGCGTCTGTGTGTGGATAGACTTCTAATGTAGAGCTCTGCAATGTCTCACTCTATTACTGTAACCACAGCTATGTACGGCACAGCTGTCCCAGAATGCAATGGGGCTCCTGGCCCTGGGCAGACTGCATGGTTCAGCTTCAGAGCGGAACTGACCCTGGCCACAAAAACAGTGTTGTCATCTGGCTGCCGGTGCCAGTTCAGGGCCTGGCATTTTAAATCCTGCCAGAACAGAGAAATGTTTTTATTCATCCGTGGGCAATTCAAAAGAGTGCTTCTCCTTCAGAAATGACACAAGTGGCCCTTATGAGTGAATACGGCGTTTCAACAATGCTAGTATAAACACCAAAATACAATTATTCTCTGTTATTTAAACATGGAAATAGTTACTTATTCAGCTAGGAAAGAATCCTTTCAGAGAGGACGTTTCCTGAAAGCTCTTGAGCTGGAATTCACATGTTTTAGCACGCTTCATGAAAAACTGCTGCTTCTGAGGCGTTTATGTAACACCAGAAGCTCAATACCTTTCCGGCCTGTGAGCTGTCAATGTTTTGAGTAAGTCTATTACAGACCCCGCCTACACTCTACGTAACTTCTCATTGGTCCCCGATGCGCTAAGGGCCATTAGTTTCACTCCTGACCTTTGAACCAACACGGGGTGATAGGGCATCCGAATTCCTCTGCGTTGTGTAAATTCATCTGTATTTCCCAGAATTCCTGGAAGATTAGCAAGGATGGACAGAATTAGCCGGGTTGTTAAACAAATACTTATTGTAACAATAAAGGCGATTTATACAGGCTTGGAATTTGTCAATGCTGCAACACACCAAATTTTGAAACCAGTTTCACACCTCCATCGAATTGCAAAATCTGAGTATTAATGTGGTTGAGAACAAGTTGTTGGCTGTCTGACAAATGTGGTGGTTTCTGAATGTCCTATAGTGTCGTTTCTTGGCAGCTGTGATGGCTGCTGTTTAGCCAGCACTACACGGATCTGCTTTTCATCACCTAATCCACACTTCACACAGCATGTATTTGCTGTAGGTCAGTGCACAGGAAGAGTCTGGCACGTATCACAGGGATGTCTGAGAGTCATAGACACACAATGAGTCATATTGTAGTCACACAGTTTTTTATACACTCTGTATTGTACCAGCAGAGGGCATGTTAAACTGTCTCCGCTTACGTGTATCTTTGTGTTGCTAAATGCCAGTGACATTGACATCAGATGAATGGTCTGTTATTATTAATTGAATTATTTAACACAAAAATGACAGATTTTTATAAATGAATTGTTGCGTGTGTGTCTGTGTGTGTGTCTGTGTGTCTGTCTGTCTGTCTGTCTGTCTGTGTGTGTGTGTGTGTGTGTGTGTCATCCCCGATATTGAATCACATCCTCCTCCAGCAGAATGAGGGTTTTATCTGTAACCGTGACCCAGATGTGGCAACCGTGCCCTTGAGCGCAGGAATTGTGTGACTGTACTGTGATCTGCCAGCGCATGAACACTCATACAGATCACACAGTTTCCTTGTGCATTACTCACACGCGCTCCTTCAGATTGAGAAATTCAGTTTTTTTGTGTTTCAGAAGGGAGTGTCGGCAGGTATCTGAAAACCCAGCCTGCTTCTTCACTGTCATTTAAGATCATCTTCCAATCCACATGTAGCCTTGGTTTTGTCCCTGAGTGCTGTATTAATGTCATCATTAATGTCATAGTGCTGTATTAATGCGTTCCAGAGAAAGCTGCAATATTCAGTTTTATTGTGTTATTGGCTTTTCTTCTGCAGTTACAAAGGAGGAGAGAGAGGACAGGGTATGAAGGACAGAAGATGGAGAAATGTGAGACTGATGTTAGCTTTGTTTGACCAAATGCCCCAACAGCTACAGTACAGCTCTGTTAATGTGTTTTTAAGGTTGTATAGCTTTCTTTTCTGTGTCCGTACTAATGTTTTGCAGTGGGTTGAGGTTAATGTACCAGGAAACTGGGGTATTTGTGCAATAAAGAGCACTTTGCCTTCATTTAATTAAAAAACTGTGAATTCCAGTTATTCTGGGGAACTTAAATTGCCCCAGTCATGTGGCTTTGGTACAAGGTTTTGCATTTTACAGGACCTTTGCTGTTTTCTGCTGTGTGTGGCATGCTGTGAAACAAGAGGAAGAGTGTGTGTGCGTGTGTGTGCGTGTGTGTGCGCGTGCGTGTGTGTGTGCGTGCGTGTAGGTATGTGTGTGTGTTGCTTTGTGTCTTGTTTGTGTCTGAGGTCAGGTGTCAGGTTACCATTACAGCGACATGCACAAAGAACTTGTGTGTGTGTGTGTGTTACTTTCCAGCCAAGTCATGATGTCACTTCCTCCAGGAAACCTTTGCTAATAAAGCCCAACAGTAATGATAAAGGACTTTGGCACTTCTTCAGCAGTGATTGATATTTGCTTTTCTCAAATATTTAAAATTATTTAAAAATATATATATATATATTAATGATGTTAATATATATTAAAAATGTATGTAATTGTTTTATCTTGCACATAATTTTCATGCATGTTGAGTCAAAAATCAAAAGAAGAAACGTCACAGCTTTTTTCTTTTAATTTTGCTGGGTTTGGCTGTTTTTGAGCTCCAGAACATTTTATGTAACATCTGAATGGGGTCAGGTGAACCTGAAACCAGCCTAATTATATAGGGCGGCTTCCCTAAGACCGATTAGTCGACTAGACTTTCAGACAGCACCCTCAGAACTTGACTTAACAATTTACACTAACAATTTTGCAGCTCCTCAGTGTTTGTTTGTCTCATCCTGTCAGTGTAGCTGTAGTGAAATTTTCAGAATTCAACATTTGCACACAACACAATCTTCTGTAGCTGGTACTTCCTTTTAATGCTTTATTCATATTCCATATCTGTAATGCCTCTGTTATGTCTCCTGTAACCCTTCAGTGTGGTAGACACCGTGTTATTCTGTGTTCCCACGCAGGACCTCACTGATCTGGGTTTAGTGGGTTATTTTTGGCTGTAAGCTGCTCTTGTATGACTCAGGTTGATGTCAGCGTTTTAGACGAGGTTCGCTGAGTTTGTTGCGGTCACACCCACTGGACTGACCATCACATCGCTCTCAATTAAGTGTTACGATTTGTTCTGTGGACGTGTGTTTTGCAGACTTTTTTGTTGCTCTGTGGGGGATTGTTGATGCGGGCTGTAATTAATGCATTTATCTCCGTTTCTGGAGACAGGAAGACGATTTGCATGTATGATATAGAAGATTTGTCTGGGTGTGGTGTAGTTTGTTGGCTACAGCTGTGTGTGTGTCTGAAAAGTGTGTGTTGTGGTTTTTACTAGTGGCATTGTAATTACAAGATTGTACAGTAAAATTGTTTCTCATGATGCCCACAATCTACTCTCAGTTCTTGATACAGACAATGCATGTTTCAGATTGGTCCTTGGCCATATTCAGTTTGAGATGTTTGTGTCCTAAGTTATATTTCAGGTTTATAATGCAATGCATAGCTTTGCAATGCAGTATGCAACATGCATTCATTAACTCTAGGCTTAAATATAACTTTACAATTGTTGCTGTTAAAATATTCAGCTGTTGTAATGTTTGAATTCCACTGTTCTGCCCGCATTGTTTGCACTGCAAAAAAAAATTCCTGGTCGCGTTCCAGCATTTCTAGTGTTAAAGGAAACAAGCCTGTTACATGAAACATGCCATTTAAAACCCTTCCTGCATTCCAGTGTAAATAATTATGTTTGTATGTATGTATGTATGAACAGGTAATATAGACATCAACGTAGATTATGATAAAAGAAATATGTTCAGACTGCAGAATACATTCCAGTTCTAGATCTAAACCAGGATTTGAATGCATTAATGTTGTTTTTGTTCTGCTGACTGTGTGTGTGTGTGTGTGTGTGTGTGTGTTGAGCAAAGGTGAGCATGTTCTTGTTTGTTCCTGACTCTTCTGTGCTGTAACGTCATCATTATCATTATCTCCAGCTGATGGCCTCATAGCTCACATTCCACACTGATCCAAATGCCATTTTACTTCTGATGGGCCTGCAGTGTCAGCTTCAGTCTAAACACTCGCTCACTCTCTCTCTCTCTCTCTCTCTCTCACTCGCTTTCTCTCTCTCCCACTTATTCCGAGTCCCACCACACCGTTCCTGATGCTACCACAGTGGTCTTTAAATCCACACAAACCCTTCGGACGTGTTGCGGCACAGACTCCTGCACCACACCCTGTGTTATGTGTGTTATCTACTCCTGCATCTCCTGCAGTTTCTACACAGGAATCAGGGTCCACCTGATTCTTTAGCCTGTTATCTGCAGTAGATGGAAACTATAGCATAAGTGAAAAGTGCTTGAGCAAAAAAATGAAAACAATCAGCCTTTCTGATCTTGTGTGTTTGTGTGTATGTGTGTATGTTGACCATTGGTAACTGTAGGCCATTTTTAAGAAGGGCTGCAGCGCCATCTAGGGGTTGCAGGAGTGAATGGCCATAGTGCTAGAGATTTGCAACAGGAAGTTGCAGTTCTACCACCAACTAGTGGTGGATTGTTGCACCTGTAACGACACTGCCTACAGTTTTCCAGTAGAGGAAATGATTGATTTTGGCTGTGATTCTTGACTGTGCACGTCGGTTTCCTGTTTCTCCTGTTGGGAGAAGACACTCTGAACAGAGAATCCTACTTTTTCCTTATTTATTTTTTACAATTTTGAGAACAATGCTAAATCCTTGTCATGTCAGTGTTCATAAAGATTAATTCTTTTTAGCGTTCACTATGAAAAGAGATCTATTGTGCTAAAGGGCTCACTATTAATAATGTTTAAAAAAGAGTTTACCCCAAATTTGAACCTTTTGCCTATATTTTATTACATCATTTCAAACCCACATACAAAAGCTGTTTTAGCTTTTGTAGAGCATATATAGTTAAAAAAGTCATTGTCACTTTGTGTTTGGCCTGTTTCTTTATGTTAGGTTCTAATGTCCAGTTCTATAACAGATGCACAGGTTCATTAGGTCCATGCAGTTGTAGGATTTTTGCCATTCACAACTTTTAACATTTGGTGTAGGAAGTGTCACTACCTTGCATCATTTCCTCAACCGTCTCTCTTACCGCTTGTGTTTTTGTCCTGTTTCCTGTCTCTGCTCAAAAAGCACCAACCCAACTCATCTGTGAAGTCCACACCGGCCCGGGTTCTGCAGCCAGACGCATTCGTATATGGATGTCAGTGCTGGAGCAACGTTTGCTCTGAGCAGGAGAAGCAACTGTGGAGAAGGAGTGAGGTGCTGTCCGTCTTCTGGCCTGCATTTTTGGGGGTGGGGAGAGAGCAGGAGTGCTGGTCTGTGTGGTGCTTTATTTTTAGCTTCCCTACGTCCCTCTAACACAACAGCTGTCCTCCTCCCTTTCACGTCAGGAATAGCGACTCTTGCACCTCACAACTGAGGCTGCCGGTTAGCGTGACGTGAGTTCTTCGGTTCTCAGGGCTGATTCTCTGTCTCAGTCTCCCATGCTTGTGTTTCACCACTTAGCTTAGTTGTGATTTCGGCCTTGGTAAGGGAGCGACGCCTACAGGATCTCAGGTAAGGCGTCTGATGATACTCACTGACTTATATAGGGGAAACTGTTGATATATAGTCAAATAGACAGACTTGTCTAGGACTGCCGCAGTCTGGACTCAGGCCTGCTCAGTCGCCTATTTTTAGGGTCGGCTGTGATCGTGGCGTGCTGGGCTCTGTGATCGAGCCGGCCAGCTAATGCTAAACCAGCAAGGATGAAATGTAATGAAATGGTGATTGTACTGTACTGTAATGTGTTTTGATGGATGGTTTGTTTGGCCTGGACTGTGTAATATAACACACTGAATTTGTCCGTGAGGCTCTGATGGTGAATGCCAAACACCATTACGCTCAATGGAAGCTTTTGTTTGGCCTGGCTTGATCTTTTTTTGTGGGGAAAAAGCGGTGAACTGTGGCGTTTTAGACAAAGTGTGTCTCATGATTGATGGTTTTATTGTAGACCTGAGATGAGGGTTTCAAATGAGCCTTGTCTTCAGACCTTAGTGGTTATTTTGAAATGCTTTTGAACCGTTCTTCTGTTCAGCGACTGACGGGTTTGATGGATGAAGTCAGTAGGTTATTTTGTGTAAACAGTCACGTTGGATCATAAGCCTCACAAATCTGCTTTTAAGTCTGTTTTATTTGTATCTTGGCTTTTATTTCTCTCTTTAAACGTTAAGTAAAAGACACTTCAATTACTGTTGCTTTCTTTGGTTAATTTTTTTTCTGGCCTAATTTCTCAGTTGAACTGTAATTTAGTTCAATTTTAATTTCCATCGCTGACGCAACTGTAAGATCATGTGTCCCCAAAAAAACCCCAGAACTAGAACTTTATACTTCTTTCTGTTTATTGGGTAATGATCTCAATTTAATTTACAGTATGTGTGATTGACACTTTTAAACATAAATATATGTTCACTATTATCATTATGTTACACATCCACATACACTAAATGTATATCTATTGCATTTTTCCAGTATTTTCTGAGGGCCTTAAGTTTAGTTTAGAGACTGCAGTCCAGGTGTTACCGGTGTTGTTTATAATCTCTTATTTATTGTGGGTGTTGTTAGTTTGTATTTGGGCAAATTTAGGCATATTACAGCATAATTTTTAGTAAAACAATTTGTTGTTTGAAGACCAATCTGCTTATGTAACACATTACCAGAAACAGAGCAAAACTGCCAAACAAATGACAATCAACATTTTAAATATGAATACAAACATGGCTGTTATGTTAATCTGCTGTGTCATTAACGGTGGACTACATTGTTCCCATGTGGCTGCTCTTATAAAAAGTCTGTTCTGTCAGTATCTCTGCTAACAGATAAGCTTTATATAGCTGGTGGCTGGAGGGCCGGTGACTTAACTTTGAAATTTGCATGTTATGAGATATACAGCGCTAGTATTTTGGTGTTCAAGTTATATTATTGAATTTATTTGTGTCTTTATCAAAGTAAGTTGTTTAAACAGAAATATTTGGTTTGGAAAGTATATGTATATAAGATATGTATGTAGTCAGAGAGTTTGACTGCAGCTGTGGCTAATTTTCTTTCAGGCAATTTGCATATAATCATCAGTAGCCAATCCTGTTGTGTTTAATCCCTGTTTTCTGTCCAACAGCACCAGAAATCTCCTTCTTTTTGGAATTGTGGGTTTGGTTTTCTTGACACGTTTGACCTCGTAACATAACTGTGAAGATCAGCATCCATTGTGCCAGCATCTTCTCTGCTGGTCCCTCCATCTGTCACTCATCCTTTCACCCCGCCCTCCCTCATCTGTCTCCGCCCACAAACCCTTACCCGGCCCGGCCCATGACATCAGCGCTGCCGACATGGCATTCTCATCACGCTTTTCCTTCTGGGAGCAAAAGGAAAGTGATGTTCCATTCTCCATTTTCATATTTCTGCTCTGTGTGACCTCATCTGGATGTTGTGCATGCAATGCGCCGACGCTCGCACTTTTATATCTATCTGTAGCAATGCACCGGGGTGCAGTGTGCACGCTTTATGAGCGCACAGCTGTTAACGGCCTCTATTAAGGGCATGGTTGTGTGTATGTGTGCATTTTAAAATGTGTGTGTGTGTGTGTGTTCAATGGCAGATGGAAAACATGAATCAGTGTTTGAAAATGACCAGTTTTTCAATGTCATGGGACACTGCAGTTTGTCAGCTCTCTGCTGTAGCCCGTTTGAATATATTTTAAAAGACTGCCGCTAGCCTAAACGTCACAGTAAACTAGGGCCACTGCCTAAAACATGGTATTATTAAAATGTGGCCAGCACTGAAAATGTACCTTTCTGTCTCCAACCTGCTCTTTGAAATGTTCATAAAGCCTTTTAAGTTCATGCATGGAATGTATGAAAAATAACCTCAGCGTTACTTTATTTTAAAATAAATGCTAATTGACTTTTTACATGGACCCCTATAGATCAAAGAAGAGAACAAGCCAAACTCCAAGAGTTCAAAAGAGAATGTAAGTCCCCAACTGTTCTGTACATTAACCCGTTCATTATTACAGCTTTTATAGTGCAAAAGAAATGAGATGCATTTGTAATTATTCATTTCAAATGGAAAAGGTCTTGTGTCCTTTTTGGATATGTGTGATATTTTCAATCAGTTTTCAATTAGTTTTGGAACATAAAAAAATCTGTGTTTTGACAGGATGCAGATATGTTGTGGCAGAAATTGTTGCTTTATTAATACACCCCTATTATAAAGGCTTTTAAGAATAGCCTATTATTTTCTCAGCAGATTAAGAATAACATCTTTTGTTTAACAAATGAATCATTGACTCCTCAGCTGTCACACCTGCTACACCGTAATTTACCTGTAAATAGTGTCATCAGCTTTGATGATAGAGGCGTTTGCTTAATGCGCTTTTGTTTGGTTTTGTTTGGGTGAAGCGCAGCTGTTGTGACTCACATGCGGTGTTTTGTCTGAACGTGTGAGGTGGGTGGTTAAATAAAGGGTCTGAATAAACACATTTACAAAGCATCATAATACAGGCTTTGTGTCGAGGTGTTTGAAAGTTGATTGTGTAATTAATTCTACAACCATCCAACAGCGTCTTAATAAAGAGCTGCGACTCGCATTCAGATGCCATTAATTTTGTTCGACTCAAGGTCGCAACATAATTTAGAGAGTTAAAGTGGATCGTTTTGTAGTATGAATCCGTAATGCATATTGTACCCTAATATCTTTCAGTAGAAAGATGACACAGATTAATGTATACTTTGTTTGGTAAAAAACAGTGTTTGCATAGTTTTTTTTTATGCAGTAGCTGAACATTTTCAATGTTCAGCTGTAAAATATAACTGTAAAATATAATGGCAGATTAACTGTATATGTCTGTTTATACAAAGTTTAGAGTGTTTGTGTGTGGGAGTCAAGATAGAGATGTAGATAAAGCAAGACACATCTTTGAAGAGTGGTGCGCTTTCAGAATGAGTGTAGGAAGACTCCATGCTGTCAAAATATGCAAGCAGTCACACTAAACCTCTGTTATTGTAGGTATTTATGTAATAGTTCATGTAATTCTTCTACTGCAGAGCTGTTGGGTATGTCAGTAACGTTTTTCTTCCCTTTCACCCTGTTTGTATTAGATAGCCAAATGGCGTTGTGTTGTTTTGTCTTTGGGCAGATATTTATAGCATCAACTTTGCTATTGAAAGACAGGCATTTAAAGAAGTTCCATATCCAGGGGGTTTCTGAGAACTGTTTACCAATATCAGTGTATCAAGTGAGAAATATGTAGACAGGGGAACAAGAAATTTTAAACATCATTGTATGGTGTTCTGTTTGGGAAAATTGTTTTCAGAACACAGGGTTGTTGTTTGTTATAGTATTCTGCATTTGTTTTCTCAACCATGGTATGTTTTTTATCTTCTCACTGGCTCTTCTTCATCTACTGTCTCCACCGGGTGAGTAGTCTGACAGTGATAGCAGTCTGACTAGCCGTTCCCAATCAGTGCCCTGTCTGGAGCCTGGCAGAGGGTTGCTGCGTGCCAAGAGTCCCCAGCCTGTTCAGGACACCTCTACACAAGTCCAGATGCAGCCTGAGCTCAGGAGGCGTGTCAAAAGCCCCTCACCTGACAGAAGCAAGATGGCGGCACGCAGGATCTCTGAAGTTCTCAAGATGCCAGAGAGGTTCAAAAGCCCTGAACCTCCTCAAGGTCCCTTGAGTCCTGAACCTGTGCTAAATGGGGATGGGAAAATCAACAGTGCTCTAAATGGTAGTGTCAAGACTTCTATCGGTGGCAGCCAGCCAGAACTCACAGAGGACTCACAGGGTGGGACTACTAAGAAGGTTGTGAAGGTGGTACGCAAGGTGGTTAGGAGAATAATCCCATCCGAAGAAGAAACAGCAGCAACTTCTGCAGCAATGTCCCCGGAGCCTCCGAAACCAGTTGTTGAACCCCCTAAACCTGAACCGGTCTCTGTGCCAAAAGCTGTGAAGAAGCCCATGTTCTCCTTCAAACATGATGCTATAAAGAAGGAGGAGAAAGATGATATCTCCACTGGACTGACCACCTTGATGACTCGAGGCAGGACCAGAGAACCTCACCCACGGATTCACAAAGATGAACCTCCTGAAAAAGTTGATGTGAAATTTTTAGTGAAAGTGTCAGAGAAAACCCAAGAAATGGACAGTTCTGGACATGTGGCACAAGATAAAACTGTCCACAAAGTAGAGACCACCCAAAACAACGAACAGACTTCCAGCACCCCTTTGATTCCATCCAAGTCTCCTCTTTCCTCTCCAATAGGAATAACTTCTGGTCCAAAACCTTTTCCTGTGACTCCCACTCCGACCATTTCTCCACCTCCAGCTCCTATTCATGATTACAAAACTGTGCCCGTTGCCCCCAGTTCTGCACCTGCCATCCCTAAAGCAGCTGCTACCTCTGCTCCTGTTAGATCCAACACTAATAACCCCTCAGTCCCCAAAGCAGAACCATTTGCCCCACCAGCAGGGTTCATTCCCACCCACAAACAGATGGCTGTGAAGAAACCAGAGGTATTGATCACACAGATTACCCAATGGCATGGGTTGTGTAAGAAGTGCACTAACCTGTATCCTGTGTATTAGTACTACCAATAGTGTGTTTGTTGATTGCTGATTGCATGGAATGTTTTGTACCCAAAACTTTCATATGCAAAGGTTCTCTGAGTTCTAACAAAGAGAAAATTCACATTTTAATGTGTGGTTACCATGGTTTAACTATTGTTACCCTGCTTTTTTGTGTGTAAACTGCAGTAAAACTTTAGCAAATTGTTGTAGGAGGTAGTTCAGTGTAGTTTTCATAAATTACAGTGATTTATCCTGTAGTTTACTTTGCAACTGGATGTTTGATTTGAAGTGGTGTGGTTCTGTGCATGGTGTTTCAAAAAATAAATCTACTGGACTAATATTTGATTGATTGCATGGTTTCTTACTACAATCACTTCAGTGAGACTCTTGTGTATTATATTCTGTGTGTGGTTTGGACATGAATTCTGAAGTTGAAGGCAGCTGTACGTATGAAACCAGCCCCACCAGGGACACCTTCTCCTGTGACCCTTTCTAAACCCACTATCCCGATTCTGGTCAGAAAGGTGTGTGTGCTGTAGTGTGTTAACCCCTGCAGCAGTTAGACGATGTGTCTGTTAAGGGAATGCAGCATGGCTAACATGTATACTGGTGACTTTGCTTTTATCTGGAACCTGTGTGGCGCAAAGCACACAGTCTGTAACAAAGCCATGATCATAGTCTGAGGTAGACTCAACTTCTTTTGGTGGTCTGACCTGTAGGAGAGTCCTCCAGTGAGTCCCACTGAAGAAGCACAGAGACGCTTGGAGAGAATCTTCGCTGCATCTGTAATGTCTCTCCATTCCTCCATCACACCTTCATCTGTCTCTCTCTCCTTTTTTAATCTTATTTCTGCTTATTCTTCATCCTTTCTCCCTCTCTCTCTCTCTCTCTCTCACTCACACACACACACACACACACACACACACACACACACACACACACACACACACACACACACACACACACACACTTAAGATTCAAGGTTCAGATAGCTTGGTATAGCTTGGCATGGTAAAAGAGGGTCTTTGCCAAAGCAGAGAAACATAAAATATAT
>JBAJNP010006000.1:0-27006 GCA_036877545.1 Yasuhikotakia modesta
TGTGTGTGTGTGTCTGTGTGTGTCTCTGTGTGTGTCTGTGTGTGTGTGTGTGTGTGTCTGGCCAACTGAGCTAAATCTGCATGTCCATTAGGGGGCAGTGTGTTGTAGTGGGAGGAGGGGCATAAAGAATTTGGGGTAAGGAGGAGAAGGGGGTCAAATGTTGATGTCACAGATTTTGACGCCTGAATTACACCTTCTGAACAGACCAATACAGACAGGAAACAATATATCTGAATGTGATAATAAAGATATCAATAGGATACGTTGCTGCATCGTGACCTGTGGTTTGTGTACAGGACTTGATATGCTTTGATTTCATAATCCGGATCTGGTGTGTGTTCACACTGTGAGTGCTGTCTGAAAATGGTTTGACATTTCAACTCTCTCTCCCCTTTCTCTCTCTCTCTCTCTCTCTCTCTCTCTCTCTCTCTCTCTCTCTCTCCAGCACCTGTTTGTGTGAAATGTTAAACTCTGCACATGCACACATTTCTCGTTTAGTCACACGTGTGTGTTGGATTAGACACAGTGTGTGTCTGTCTTCACAAGTGTATAAGGGTGAAACGTAAAAGTTTAAATCATTTTGAAAGCTCTTCATGTTACAATCATCAGTCCGTTTGGGAGAATGTTGAGTATTTCACAACACATGGATTACATGGAAAATTACAACAAAAAGCTAAAAGCTGCGTAACCTGTCAGAGAAGTTCAGTTGACTTTGTTTCTAGGTTTTAAGTCAAATTTACATTTAGTCATTTTACTAATGATAAACGGCTGGAATAAACTACAGAAGTACAAAAGCTAACTATAATTTATGAACTTGGCACCATCCTCAGTTACTCATCACGAACAGAAACGGTATCTATACAGGGCATTTGTACAGCATCAAGTTATCTGAACACAATAAACAGTGTTAGAATGCAT
Source organism: Yasuhikotakia modesta (assembly GCA_036877545.1). Classification (NCBI taxonomy): domain Eukaryota; kingdom Metazoa; phylum Chordata; class Actinopteri; order Cypriniformes; family Botiidae; genus Yasuhikotakia; species Yasuhikotakia modesta. Next base: position 919 of record JBAJNP010006000.1, read on the forward strand.
ACATTTACCATTGAGTAAAAATACAGCAATAGTGCATCATATTAATAAAGTACGATTGAAGACAATGTAAATATACTGGATAAGGTGGCAGTGAGAAAGTGTACGTTTGGGTGTGTGTCTGTTTGTATTTTACATGCTCAAACAGGTGCTTGTTCCAAAGGAGCATGTGAGTGTATCGTCAGATTCCCTCAGGGCAACGATGAGTACAAACAGTTATGAGTGTCTCTGTATAAACCTGCGGAGATTAAAGCCCTCCGCTGGAGTTCAGATGCTGAGGTAATTGTGATAAAACGGTAGCTTCTCAAATGCCTGTTATTCGTCTGACAGATGATGTCTGAAGTGTCTTACAGAACAATAAAGTTATACATCACTTTTAATGTGCGCTGTGACTTGAACAGGATCTTGGCATTGTTAGACCAGCGTTCCAACAAACTGGGTTACAGGAACTTACTGTAAACATAACGATTCTGCAGCTGTATGTTGAATATTTGTTCTGGGTTTAATAGGACTCGTTTATTTATCTTGTCTGTATTTATAGATACGTTTGTAGTGAATATACCTGGCTAACCATTTTAGGCTCAAAGATAATTTACATTAAGTAACAAAAACATTACAGATGTTATTTTGGTAGTTCTAGGATCCAGTTTTGAAGACATTGTATTAGCGTTTGTATAAACTTTTTTTAGCAATTCTGTAATGTCTTTAAAACATTCCCCTAACAATTTAAGAATAACATTGTTGATATATCTAATACTAAAATAAAGTTTTGCTAATGTTACTGCAAGAGTGTTTGCGATAACTTTGAAAGAACTTTGAGAGAACTTTTGGAGAACGTAAGCCAATGTTCCGACAATGTTCCCTGTTACCTGAGTACTGTGTATATTTTGGCTTCAGAAATGCATGTGTTTACACATGATGTCTAATGTTCATGAACGATGAAACAGCTGCTCTCTGCTAACAATCGCCAGCCTATAGTCACAATCAGCATTAATCCTGGACACATCCTGACGTTCCGACCTCTCTCACCATTGTTTAGGGAAAATCGACTGCCGGAGGGTATAGCCCGGCTCAGACAATCGATTACTTCACACTCACTAACAGAGGCTTGAAACTCAGCTTTGTGGTTCAGAGGCTGGGCTGAGGAAGAGTTTTAGTGTTACTGGTGGGCTGTTGTGGTGATTATTGTACCACAGCAGCATGTCTCTGGTCTCTGCTGTGTGAAACACTTGGGCGAGAGGGTGGGAGTAAAGCGCCCTCTGACATAAGGTCACGTCCTTAGCGGTCCGTAAAAGAGAGCGAGAGAAAGAGAGCGAAGAAAATATCACGTGACCTTGGCCCATGTATCAATCAATTCTTCACATCAATCCCTCCTCACAGCTCTTTCTCTCTCTCTAAACAGTCTTTCTTTTCGTCCCTCACCATCTGTGCATTTGCTTTTTCTTATACAGTGACTGTTGTATGTTTTTGAAACTTTTGGGTTTATTAAGGAATAAAACCACAAATTATGCTTCATAATTTACTCCAAACATGTTTTAAATCAGTATGACTTTCCTCTGTGAAACTACAAATGTTGCGCTAAGTGTATTAGCCAAAAAGCAGCAGAAATATTCTTTTATAAAGGTCCTCAGATGGTGACAGAACAAAAACAGAATTAAACATTTTAAAGTGTGTTTTTCAATAGATTTCGAACTAAATGGAACACAGTTTGAAGACAAGACATAAAAGCCAAACTTGTGGACTTGTGCATGTGGAAATAATAACAAACATTTTTCTAATGTTTGGAATTTCTTGCATTTCTTATTCAGCTGCTACACTCATTCACACACACACAACATCTGTCTGTATTCTGTCATTTGATTGATTGTCCAACAGGTCACTGTCCCCCCTCTCACCCCCCCATCGCCTCTCTTTCATCTCTCTTTCTCTCTTCCACTCCACTGGTTTTGCTCCTCCCCCAACCATGTAGTGATGACATCACAAACAGCGGTTATAAATCAGCCAGTAAGATCGCAGGAGCTCAGTGGTGGTGTCTCACTCTCACAAACTCTTTCTCTGGTTCAGCTTGCTGTCGTTGTCTTACTCAGCTTTAAACATGGTAGATGCTTTTGTGGGCACGTGGAACTTAAAGGAGAGCAAGAATTTTGATGAATATATGAAAGCCCTCGGTGAGTTTCAGGGTGTGAACGTGAGCATGTGTGTGTAATTGATAAAAATGGGGTGCGTCTGTTAATGCATGTAAATATTCTACTTGGGTGTGTGATGTTTTGAAAGAGATTGGAAGTTATGGTAAATGTTGATGCATGAAATGTTGTGCAAGGTGCGTGTGTGTGTGTGTAAGAGTATGTGAGTGAGTTTGTGTGTGTGTGTAAGAGTTTGTGAGTGACTGAGGTTGTGTTTGTGTGTGTGTAAGAGTGTGTGTGTAAGAGTGTGTGTGTGTCTGCATGGGTGTGTTTCAGATGGTGCACATGTGGTGCAGGGAGGATCTTGTGCAAAGAGCCTCAAACACACACACACACACACACGCTCTCACATGCATAGTTATTGTCAGATCACAACCATCTGTAGGTTTGCTGTGTTTCGAAGCCTGTGAAAATCTCTGTCATGGTTTGTCAGCCATCTTTAAAACCTGATTGCTGATATTCTGTGAGTAATAAAACAGCGTTGAGTGAACTGTGGCTTGAGAGAGGAAGATGAGGGAGGGAGGGGAGTCTAACGAATGAATGTGCAGCTTTGTGGATGGAGGGAGAAAGAAATAAAGGGGGGGCAAGACTGAGTAGAGTGGCTGAGCATTTATCCTCCGTTCCAGCCTTCAAATTTGATCCGATATTTGAAATAAACTGCCCAGAACTGTTTGAATGCCCTTTATGTAAGTTTCAGCTGTACAAATCGATACTAATTGCTGCTTTTACCCAACAATGTGTGATTATCGATTTGACCATTTTGACCGTTCCAGAGTTGAGTTACTTGCAGAGATATTTGTGGCCAACCACCAAACATTTATGCGCTCTTTGTTTAATTATTACTATAGCGCCCTAGGCCTGTGTGAATGATCTTTTCTCATTAGCATTTTCACCCACGAGAAGACACCTCTGTGGTGTAAAAGATTCAAATCATGTGGTTAAAACAATTAATGTGCATGAATTCTATGTATTTCGCGTTGAAATAATGTTGTTGTTTTGTGTGTTTTTGGTTGTGTGTTTGTCTGTGTGTTTCAGGTGTGGGTTTTGCCACCCGTCAGGTCGGCAGCATGACAAAACCCACAACCGTCATTTCTGTGGAAGGTGATGTTGTCACACTTAAAACCGTCAGCACCTTCAAAAACACAGAAATAAACTTCAAACTGGGGGTAGAGTTTGACGAGACCACCGCAGACGACCGAAAAGTCAAGGTGATAAAATGTGCACTGATTTAATTATTATTAAATTGTGCTTATGACATCATTTTACACAAATGAATTGGTTAAAAGATGTTAGATGTTAACAGTACATGGTTTCTGGTTGTTTCTGTGCACAATGGGTTTTTGTAAGAAGTTGACATCATGTGATTCATTGGGTCAATGTAGACATAGAGAGGCTATGATTGCTGCTGCTACAGGAATATAAATTAGATGGTGAACAAGGGAAAAACTGTCTTATTGTATATTTACTGTGTGTGTGTTCTTCAGTCTGTGATATCTCTGGATGGAAATAAGTTGGTTCACATTCAGAAATGGAACGGCAACGAGACGACCCTGGTCAGAGAAGTCAGTGGCAACAACCTCACGCTGGTTAGTACTGTGTGTGTTTGACTGTGTGTGTTTGACTGTGTGTGTTTGACTGTGTGTGTTTGACTGTGTGTGTTTGACTGTGTGTGTGTGTGTGTTTGACTGTGTGTGTGTGTGTGCTTGACTGTGTGTGTGTGCTTGACTGTGTGTGTGTGCTTGACTGTGTGTGTGTGTGTGTGTGTGTGTGTGCGCAGTCAGTAGTAGCAAAGTTTTGCTGAATGCTTAATACTGCCCATTAATTGATTTACTCTGGGCTTGTATATGCTTTATTTGTCTAGTTGGAAAATGGACCAATCTTTCTCTTTCCATTAACAGACATTGACACTTGGTGATGTCATCTCCACACGACACTACGTGAAAGCAGAATAAAGGGAAACATCACAACCTGTCTTCTGATCCTGGCAGTGCATTATCAATGGTTATGTACATTTCCCTTTCTTTTGCACCGTTCCTCAAAGAAAAAATAAAATTCCAACTTCGTACCTCCAGATGTCTGTATGATTGCTTTATTGGGCGTGTGACGTGCCCCTACAGTCAGCGTTGTGGTCTGCACCAGCGTTCTGCAATAAATGTGACATTTGTTCCAAATCCACCTTGTGCAATTTGTCAATATTTCCATTAAGCGCTCCAACACCGTGACCTAAATGTTGTGTAATCCTAAAAGTCCCGCAGCACTTTTTATTTGAGTGTGATCCGTGTGAACGTTCTAATTTAAGCGTGTTCCAGTGTCTGCCGGGTGACGCGACTGTATTCTAATTTGAGCTAATGGGTGTCCCGTGTCCTGTGTGTGTTACTGGGTAAAGGGTTACTTAGAGGTTGCAGAGTAACCCTTCTAACCTCTGCCTCAGATATTTTTTAATTTGATCAAACACTTCAAATACAAACCTAACATTTCAAAGGTGATCGTATACGGTTTAGCTACACACACCTGCACATCTTATACATCTTCATTAGATATACATCAAACTCATTCACATGTAGTTTCACAGTTTAATTGCAAATATCCCTGTATTGTACAAACCACAATCACGTTTTGTATTTGTGCTTGTATGTCGCGCTCTCTTCATCGTCACTGATTTCAGACGAAGAGCTCTGAAGGAGTCTTTTTTTCCTCTTTTCTTCCTTTGCCTTTTCTTCAGGAGAAAGTGAGAGAATGATGTAATCAAATGAAAGAGGGATGAGGTTTGCAATAATTAACTACTGAAGGACTGACAAATAGGAGCACAATGTCATTTAACGCTTGTGAATGACCTCTGAGGGGCGTGTCTTCACTGCTTTACATTTCTGAGGCTCTGATTGGCTGCTCTGGCCTAATGGCTCCTCCTTCTCTTCTGGCGTTACACAGTACTGCTGTCCACCAGTCCTTGGCAAAGTGACCTGACTCTGCAAACAGTCATTATTTATAAGTCAAACTTTGTCATAACAGGTGTTTAGGGACTAAAGGTACAATCTGCAAATAAGGACATATGTGCTAGCTGGTCATTAGCGCTACAGGTGATACTAAACACTTAAAACTAACAGTTAAACCACTGATATAGGTATAAGTAAAAGCTGTTTGAAGTTATGCAATTTCTTTACAGTAACATTTACTTGATGAGTCTAAATAGAGAAATAACATGCTGAGATGATTCTTTCTGAATTAGTTAGGCTTGAGTTTAACTTTGACTTGTTTTTTCATCCTGCCAGTATGCACACAAATATACACAGCAATGACCTCAGAGTTGTCAACAAACATATGACCACAAAACTCTCCAGCTACAGAGTGATTGTGAAAGTAACATAAAAGTATTATTTAACATCTGCAGCTATAAACTGCAATGTAGTACAGTATGTCTTTAAAACATGTTAGAATAACAATGTTATTTTGTATTTGCATACATGAAAATGAATTTTACCTCTGCCAATGACTTGCTATAAACAATTTCAGCTGGGTTATCTACCTGAGAAAGGCACAGATACGGTTTACCATCTATCTGTAACTGGGCATACAGGTGCATAAAATAGATCTATTATTTTGACTATGTTTTTACTCACATTATTATGAATATTGGTACATCTGATGCAAGTCATGCCAGTTAGTAAAAGACAACATTTTCAGCTAACCACCCGGTATATGGTGTCATCTAACTTATTGTTATTATAAACAATAATAATAAACATTAGTGTTGCTATAAAACCTGAGTTGTCTTCCGGTTCAAAGATTTTAAGGACGACCAATAAAATCGCGCTTTGGGCGAACCAGCCAATCAGCGGCTTTCGTGTCACCGGATGTAGTTCAGCCGACAAGCGTGTGTCGCTTGGCGCTTGTGCGCAGCTTGAAACTCATTTACTGGAAAAGAAACAACAAAACTTCATGTTTTGATCAGCTGTCGTTTCTTGTCGGGATTTGAGTTTTCACAACCATGATCGAACAGAAAAAGCGCGGAGCAGAGACGGCAATCGTCCCGGCCGATGTGAAGCGACCCCGAACCGAGCTGATCGCCGCAGCGCAGACCCAGCAGATCTCTGCTATGGTGAGATATCAACAGAACAAAAACCTTCTGTGCTGAATATAAATATATAACTTCCTGTAAACATAACCATCTGCAATCAAAATGTGATCTGTGTGTTTCTGTGTGTGTGTCTGTGTCTGTCTTTCTGTGTGTGTGTGTGTGTGTGTGTGTGTGTGTGTCTGTCTTTCTGTGTGTGTGTGTCTGTCTGTCTCTGTCCTTCTGTGTGTGTGTGTCTGTCTGTCTGTTTCTGTCTCTGTCCTTCTGTGTGTGTGTCTGTTTCTGTCTTTCTGTGTGTGTGTGTGTGTGTGTGTGTGTCTGTCTGTCTGTCTCTGTCTTTCTGTGTGTGTGTGTGTGTGTCTGTCTCTGACTTTCTGTGTGTGTGTGTGTGTGTCTGTCTCTATGTGTGTGTCAGGGTCCTCCACGAAGCTCCAGTCTGCAGGCTCCCATAATGCTGCTCTCTGGTCACGATGGAGAAGTTTACTGCTGCAAGTTTCATCCCAACGGAGCTACATTAGCCTCCTCAGGATATGACCGCCTCATCTGTGAGTCTCCTGTCTGCTTTCCTATGGGATTGTGTGTCGCCTGTAACAGATGTTTTGAGTTATGTGTGTTGTTCACGTTGCAGTGATGTGGAACGTTTATGGGGACTGTGAGAATTATGCTACACTTAAAGGCCACAGTGGAGCTGTGATGGAACTTCATTATAACACTGATGGCAGGTGTGTTTGCGTGAGGAACAAAGAGGCTGTAGACCATCTGCATGTATGTTTTATTTTCACGCTAGTTGTTTTTCTGCTCCAGTCTGCTGTTTTCAGCTAGCACAGATAAGACGGTGTGTGTGTGGGACAGCGAGACAGGGGAGCGTGTCAAGCGTCTGAAAGGTCACACGTCGTTCGTCAACTCGTGTTTTCCGGCGCGGCGGGGTCCACAGCTAGCCTGCACAGGCAGCGATGACGGAACTGTGAAGGTGAGGCTACAATATCTGACTGCTAGTGCATTGCATTAGCAGCGCAAAGGTTGTGGGTTCGATCCCAGGGAACACAAGTACAGATAAAAAATGTGTACCTTGAATTGACTTGAAGTCGCTTTGTATGTTATTGTAGCTGTGGGACATCAGGAAAAAGGCATCTGTTCACACGTTTCAGAACACCTATCAGGTCCTCAGCGTCACATTTAATGACACCAGTGACCAGATCATCTCAGGAGGCATTGACAACGACATTAAGGTCCGTGTGTCAACATGTTCAACAAATTCTGTTTTGGGTCTGCGTCTATTTTTATGGGTTCTTTTACATCGCAGGTGTGGGACTTGAGGCAGAACAAATTAATTTACAGTATGCAGGGTCATGGAGACTCAGTTACGGGTCTCAGTCTCAGCTCAGATGGGTCCTACCTGCTGTCCAACTCCATGGATAACAGTGGTAGGTGTACGTGTGTGTATCTCTGTACATGCGATCTGTTATTTACTGTGTCACTGTCTACATTTGTATGCAAGTTTATGGGTTTCCAAGATACTTTTGTCGGGACAGTTGTGGTCTACTGGTTAGCGAGTTGGACTTTTAATCCTAATGCTCACAGGAAACTGTTTTCTTGAGAAAGGTTTCTTCTTTTGAGGAGTTAAAAGCAGAGAACAAATTCTGAAAATGGCTAATCATACTTAACCTGGCCATCGCTGAGAAAATAAAGAATACAAGCACCAGTAGCCATAGTAGTTATTCAATGTTTTTTGCAGTGCGTGTCTGGGATATCCGTCCATTTGCACCGAAGGAGAGATGCGTGAAGATCTTTCAGGGAAATGTTCATAATTTTGAGAAGGTAAGATCAGTTTTACGTGTGTTTGCTTATTTTTAACCTGTTAAATGTTTAAGGGTTGATTTGAGCAGACATCACAGGTGAATTTATTCTGCCGTGTTTTTAGAATCTTCTCAGATGCTCATGGTCTCCTGATGGAAGTAAGATCGCTGCAGGTTCAGCTGACAGGTGTGTGTTGTGTGTGTATTGTGTGCAATATTACTATAGCGTTATGTAATATGATGTGTTTGTGTTTTAGGTTTGTGTATATTTGGGACACAACATCTCGTAGGATTGTGTATAAGCTGCCTGGTCACGCTGGATCAGTTAATGAGGTGGTTTTTCACCCAGAAGAACCCATTGGTAAAAATAAATAATATTTCATAATAATAATTCAGTTTTTACTTAAAGTCTAGAGTAATGTTCACTGTTTACTTTTTGTGTTTTACAGTTCTGTCAGGATCCAGTGACAAGCGCCTCTACCTTGGAGAGATTCAATAAGTGTGTGTGTGTGTGTGTGTGTGTGTGTGTGTGTGTGTTTAGTTGTAAAAATCATGTCAAGACAACATTGGACTTGCTTTTCTATGCTTTTAATAAACCTGTTTACAGAAGTATTATTTGTTGCTATCTATTTTTGTTATGGTTGCTTGTGTGCATATGGTGCATTAAGACATTTATCACAGCGTACCGGTTTTATTATGATCTGTGATACACACACACTTGTATGAAGTCAGTGGGATCACAGCTGGATGGTGTTTTTTGTGGGCTGTGGTTCTCATGTTGCGCTCCAAGCGGTTGCAGGAGGGCGTTTAATTTCCACCCTCCGGCCGCCGTTCAGTCGGTCTCCGGTACCGATGTTGACAGATAGTCGGAGCGAGAGGATGCGCCCTTGTGTCTGTTAAATGACTCTTCATCTGTTCATCTTTGTGCTATTTGGGGGTCTTGCATCTGCCTCCGGTACGACATGACCGGGCTGTGGTCCCGTACCTTTTCTTTCCATACGGACAATTCAACCGGATCGCCGGCGGAGATGTTAATGTTTTGAATCGTGATCGTAAAGCCAGACCGTGAAGCGCGCTGGACCGCACCGGGGACCCCGCTTTCTCCCGACGCCACGCGGGGCACAAGCCGTGCCTCAAGGGGGAGAGCATGTGCCGGTGCGACGGCAGATGCACGATGGTGGTCCTGTGCTGCCTGCAGATGGTAAGAGTGGGTTGATGTTAAATGCATGTGTGGTGTGCTGCACTTCTGTTTATGATTTGAGAGGGTGGCACCCAGGGCTTGTGGGTAATGGGGAGAACGGTTCCCCCTGGTATTGGTTCCTTTGGGCACCGATTGGGTTACTTGTGCCGCAACTTTTCTCCTGTAGGAACCTCATGTCTCAGATATCATGTCTCAGGTCTGAAGATGTTTTGCTTATGTTACACACATGAGGGGTGTGAGGGTCTCTCCTGAGCTAGGGTCCCCCATTCTCATAGGATTGTGGGTTAGGGCTCCAGGCAGTTTCCATGGAAACAGCTGCAGCAAAGGGCTTTGAGTTTGGTCCTGTGTATTAGAGAGAGATTTCATTTATTTTCTGTCAGGTTTAATGTTGGGGTTTAAATGTCTATTGCTGATTTTGCACTGTGACCGTTGTGTAACTAAACTAACCCATCACTGATAGTTATAGTTTTTTATAACGCCTATAGATTTTCTGTCTCTCTAAATCCCTCTTTATAGCTGTGTGCAGCAGTGCTGGTTGCTGTCAGTGTGCTGGCTAGGCGATTTCTTGGACGGACGCTGCATGTTTTAATATCGGCTGAGAACAGAAGTTAACAATAACAGATTTTGTGTCTGTTGGGACAAACTTCACACACAGGCTTGTTTTGCCAGTCTGGCACTTTCCTAAATAAACCCAACACTGCTTATATTGAAGTCCTCAAAGAAAAATATTCTGTGGGTGTTTATACAACAAGCAAACTTGAGGCTAATTGTGGCCTCAACATTTCAGGTCAACAGATGACACTATCACTGACTAACCCAGCTAGACTATTCTACAACAAACAAACTTATAACAGAGCAAGAAATACACAGTATTTTACACCAGTTTTTGTATGTTATCCATGTTTCTGCATGCATTGGTCTATTTGTAGCAGCTTTTGTGTTTGTTCATAAGGAATATGTTTATTAAAAGTTGTAACATTGTTTACATGTTATTATTTACATAAACAGTCATCTGTTTGTTAACAGGTTGCTGCATTACAGAGGCAGGTGTTTGACATGCTGGGATATCAGTGGGCTCCCATTCTGGCAAATTTCCTCCATATCATGGCTGTCATCATGGGAATGTTTGCAACGGTGCAGGTCCGCTCCAGATATCTCATACTGGTGCGTTCACACACAGTATTCTGATGTAGATCAGAATCTAGATTCAGAATTCAGAACAGACACAGATTTAAAAGAGAAGTTTAAAGAAAGGTGATTGGTTTGTTTTTGTTTGGGTGTACATTTAACATACAGATTTCATATTGAAATACACCATATGTGTCATCTTTTGTGTGTGTTTGTGTCTGTCTTTGTGCTTGTGTTTTAGTACGCTGTGTGGCTTGTGGTCTGGGTTGGCTGGAACTCTTTCATGATCTGTTTTTATCTGGAAGTTGGACACTTGTCTCAGGTTGGTGAATGTGATGCGTTTGCACACAATCTGTTTTAAATCCTTGTGGAAATCCAGACATTAATTAATCTTAATTGCACGCTTAGGGAATTTCGTTGGCTTCTAAAAGGTTTTCTGTATTTGTTCAGGACAGGGATTTCCTGATGACATTTAACACATCGCTTCACCGTTCCTGGTGGATGGAAAATGGGCCTGGTTGCTTGGTTACACTGGTGCCTAACTCATCATTGGCTCCTGTGGATCATCATGTGATCACAGTCAGCGGCTGCCTACTGGACTACCAATACATAGAGGTGGTCAGCTCAGCTTTGCAAGTGTTTCTTGCTGTAAGTAAACATTTATCTCCTGCATATATTGTTTTAGAGGTGCTTAAAGTGTATGAATGAAACACTGAGCAGCACAGAGCAGCACTAAGCCATGCAAATCTAACAGTCTAATGCGGTTTGATACTCATTTATGTTTTCTCGTTTCAGCTCTTTGGCTTTGTTTACGCCTGCTATGTTAGCAAAATCTTGCTGGATGAAGAGGACGTCTGTAAGAGTTTTATCTTTGGTCTATTGGAGCTGATTGCTGTTGAGAGTTAATTACAGTCACTTGAGTTTTGAATCGCTTCTCTCTCTTACAGTGGATTTCATTGCTGGCTTTGACTCATACGGGTACCAGCCTTCACAGAAAAGTGCTCACTTACAGCTGCAACCACTTTACACGTAAGTGCACATATTTACGTTCACGGCGCTCTCTGAAATACTTGATTCTGATTGGTCAATAATGGCATGCTGTTTTCCCAGTATTTTGGGGAATTTTGTTTATTGTCTTTTCTAGTAATGTCCTTTAAAGCCTGTAGAATTGTCCCTTTTCTAGATTTTCAGGGACTATTACTCTAGAATCTATATTTTATGCTAATTTTATGCTTATGTCATAAGCTGTTTTTTCTTCTATATATAGGGATGGATAAAAACCACAATTAAAGAAAAACAACCTCTGAGAAACTGAGAAACTCAAACTATCCCAGTGCATTGTGGGATATGATCTACCAGCCTCAATGTCAGTCTCTCAAACTTTGTCTCTCTCTACTGGAGACATTATGCAGTGCAGCACCGGTCTGCGTGTGCGACTGTGTGAAACAAGTTATGAACTGTAAGATGCTTATACCACAGACAACCGCTATTAAATAAGACCTCAAGATGGCAACAGATCTTTACTGTGTGTTAAAGACCTTTGTATATGTTTGTGCATTCACGAGGAGACCAACTTTTGACCCAGGTATTCTTTTAACATACCAGAAACTCTTTGTGTGTGTGTGTGTGTGTGTGTGTGTGTGTGTGTGTGTGTGTGTGTGTGTGTGTGTGTGAGATGCTTATATAATGATGTAAGACATCATAATGTAATGTGTTAGATGAATGTTTAGGTTGGGTTAGACGTGTATTTGAGGAATGCAGTAGGACTATGTGCATGTTAAAGATATTGTATGGGAGTTTTTGCCTCTATTATGGATGTGTGTCTCTGAATGAGTTGATGTACACATTTTAATATGTATATATGCGCCTAACGGACCAGCCATAAATGTTTATATGAATCCACAACTTTAAAGTGAATGTATGTTAATGTTTTTGAATGTTTGTTTATGCGTAAGGAAGAGAGGAAGAGACACACCTGTGTATAGGACGGGTGGGGACGGCTGTTCAGCAAAATCAATAGATTATTATTTGTCTTGGTCACTAAGAAAAATGCCATTGTCACAGTCTCAAGAACATGCATTCAAGGTTTCAATGCTCTGTATCAGTTTCACTGTGATTTAAGGGTTTAACGCTCCCTAGGGAGAGCTGTGAATCACAGGTGAAGAAAATGGACAGACCAGTTTGATCTGATGGTATGATGGCATTGTTTTGTAATACTTTCCTCCCACCCATTGCCTCTTTGCCCTTTACAGGGGCAATTATGTAGGCACTCATTTCAACAGCCTGTCGTTTTAAAATAAAGCCATTTTTTTTAGAAACAACATCGTGTGATCAATAAGTTTGTGGCAGAACAAGTTAACATTTAACTTTTTATTTAGTTTAATGCCAAACAACAGACGCACACAATCTATTCCCTTTATGTAACACAAATACCACAGGCACACAAAAGCCTATGCAAAAAAATCAATGCATTTTTTCTTTTATTGCATGTCACGTTATAAACAATAAACAATAAACATTCACTTGCATATCAAAACATGACCATTTGTTTAACACACAAAAAAGGAAATAATACTAAAAACAGACCGAGGTCATTATACAAATAACTTATAAACATAACACAGATGTCTAGTTGCTTTACTAAATAATATAAGTCAATTTATTGCGTGTTTAACAAACAAAGAGCGACGCTCCCCTCCTGGCGCAACGAGCCGCACGCGCTCGCGTTCATTCTACCCATGATGACCCGCGCGCGCCCGCTGGGATCGAGCCGCCATGTTGTCGGTGTGAAAACCAGGGAGCTGCTGCGAACCGGGGCTGAAATCCGTCACCATCCGCATCCTCCACCTGTGAGTATCCGTCCGCTCCGACGCGGCACGGTTACCGGGAGCCGTTGTGGCCGATCGTGCGTTTATATTTTCCCGTTGTGTGGCGTATGGGGTGATTTTACGGGCGGGATAGGAAGGCAGCGGTCCCCCTCCTCTCTCCGGGTTCTTCTGCTGTTGTAGTTTTCTTCCCGTCCAGACGGCACGGGCCTTTTGTTCACCGGGGATGGACCTGTAGAACCGGCGCAGAACCGGGACGCGCAGGTACCGCGTTAACGTGGGCCAGGCTCGTGAATTGCACCTGCGCGTTCACGTTGGGCTTCATTGAAATCAACGCATTTGACCGAATAGGGCGTTTAATGGTCAGTCGGTTCGCTTGAACGTTTCATTTTACGGCTTGTTAGTCACTTCCGCCTCCCGCCGACCGGGTCCGTTAGTAACCGAAACGGGTCTGTTCCGTGACCATCGGATGTCAGTGGGTTCATCTTAATCGTAAGTGACTTGTAGGTTCGCCACAGGTGATGTTTGGGTCATCGCGACCTGAACGCGTGCTGTGGTCACGGGCAACCCAGTTACGGTACCTCGGAACACTTCCGGGAGGTGTGCGTGCAGCCACCCCGGTTACTGAACACTTGTTTCCGGGTGTCTCTGACGCTCAAGTCGAGGGTAAAGTACTTGTTTAAATAAGAGACCAATAAACTAAACTTGCAACACTGGGATGACGGTGTTTAGTCCAGAAATGAAAGCAACTGGTGATGTATGTTGATGGGGAAGGTGGGTTTTATAGCTTTACTGTAAATACACTAAAGTGGGTTTTTTTTCCATAGGTAGGTGAGTGATGTGAAGTCCAGAAATCATGTCAGTGCCGTATAAATGTGTCCAGGATCCAGTTTCTGGCTTTGAGATTCCAACACTCTATTCAGGGAAGTTGCATGTTGTTTGGATTGCAAAAGCCATGAATGTTCGCAGTCAGCAAATATAAACACGGCGTGAAGTTAGTTGACCTGTGAGATCAGAATAGCCACATTCTCTAATCAAAACTATAGTCGGATGTTAGGCTGTTGAGGCGGGTGGTGGGAGTTTGGTTCTGAATAATGAACTTTTTAGCACGTTGTGAGTTTTCTTGTTCACCTAAACTGTACAATCTTACTTAATATACAGTCCAAGTTTTAACTTTGGTCTTTAAGTTATTGTCTTTACAGGATGATGCCTAGTTTGACATTTGACTGTATTGTGATTATAATGTCTTGTGGACCACGAAGCTGTCCTATCAAAAACATAACTTTGCAGATATGTAAGAAAAACAGGGTAGCAACAGGGTTAATGTGTGATGTATGCGTCAGCAGTGTGACATCATTGTTGTACTTGGACCCGTATCATTTGTTACACAGTAATAATTATTCTTATCAATTGTTATTTGATTTATTGTTTAAGGGTTTAATAATGCACAGTGCTAATGCTTGATGCAGAGAAACTGTGTGCACGTTCCCAAACAGGAACTGAATGGATGCCTTGGAATTTGGCACTGCAAATTGTTTGGCACTTTATCTGGGTTGAAGAAATTCTTAGTAGGTTATCTGGTTAATCTTAGTCATCCTCTCCGTTTACTAGCTAAGAGAGCTACAACTAATTTTACTAATTGAGTCATGGCTCAGTGTGAATTTCGGGCCATTTGGTGCACTGGGGTAATGAACAATACCACTAGGAAGATTCTGGACAAACAGTTGGAAGTTTTTAGGAAACAGGATCTGGAAATGTTTCTTTTTATGTTTCTGGTGGTGGTATCTTAAAAACAGCCCTCAGAATTTCAGATACAGTCTTTCTCAGTGCCGGCTGCTCTTGTCACAGTATTTGGGTGAGATTACACCAATCTCAGGATTATACAGTTGGGATTAATTTGGATGCATGTGGTGACCTGCCTCCAAAGGAAGAGGTCAGATCTGATTGTATTGAAAGCTGCAGTAAATACATTGTTGTTTCTTGTTCCAAACTTGCTTAAACCACAATTTTGTTTTGACACTTTTCAGGTTAGTGTTGGAAGGTTGTTTATAGGTTGATATTTAGTTGCTTACAGGGTCCTGTTATGCATTTCTCAGAGTATAAAGTTTATTTTTGGTATATATTTTATTATTTTTCATGTTTATGTTTTCAAGAAATGCACAATTTTTCCTGGCTTCAAAGTCCGTCAAAACATGCTGATGAGTTTGTGGTTGTGTGGAGACTTGCCTTCTGAAGGGTTTGTGATTGGTTAATGTTGTTGTTGCCATGCCAACAAAGTACTACAGCAGTAACTCTTTGCCTAACTTTCTGATGTTGTGAGGTAACGCAGATAATGACGCCTGTATCATTGAACTTTGAATCAACAGATTATCTACATAAGATGAATGTCTTAGAATATAACAGCTGTGGTTTCAGGTCATACAGTCTGTTCTCATTTAAAAACTCATTTAACTGAGTTTACTGTTAAACCTAAAGTCTAGTTTGACATTTTTAGGTTTCTTGCTCTTTATCAAGGATATTATTTAAACCTGATCAGTTGTGTTGATATTTTCCCCTATGATTTTTTATTAAATGCCAGGTTTGTCATTATTTACTGCCCTTTAAATGGAATAATGTTAAAGCAAAAGTTTTAGCTCTTTGAAATGCTAAATAATTAGAATATTAGTCTAATTTTCTGTGTCAGGTCATCAGTCCAGTATTGTGATAAAATATGTTTTTGTTCTGTTAATGTGCCATCGATCAGTGCAGTTATAAAACCTGGAGAATATCTGACCATTTTTAAAACGATCAAATGTTTTTCTAAAGAGTTCCAGTGGAAATCCCTCCATTGTCCCAGTTTCTGACGTTTCTCTTGACATTTTATGGAAATATCAGATCCACGTTTGAATGAGAATGAAATCATTGTGACAGCGCTGCTCCGCTTGGTTAGCTAGTACGTCCACCCCTGGTTTAGCTGGGATGTACTGGGAATATTTGTTATGTAGACTCTGTAGGGACCTTCCCAGCTATAGTTTGAATTGCAAAGGGTTTCAGTTCAGGTAATTTAATTACAGTAAATATTTACAGAGCTTCTCATGGCCTGCAACTCTGGTTGTCAACTGTAGGTGGCTAATGTACAGCAACACAAACTTACTGCTGTTTTCTTTGTTGCTCTTGCAGTGTCTGGTGGAATGAGCGTAGCGTGTGTGTTGAAGAGGAAAGCTGTGCTCTGGCAGGATTCGTTCAGCCCCCACCTGAGACTGCCGCCCCCTGACAGGCCATTACCCAGCATGCCTGTGGTGCTGAGTGCCGCGGGCCACACCCCCCAACCCGGCCCTTCTCCGCAGGCCCCTCCCCCTACACAGGGAGCCGGGCGCTCTCAAGACGATGCTATGGTGGATTACTTTTTCCAGCGGCAGCATGGCGACCAGCCCGGCTACAACAACTGTAAACACCGCTGGCCAACTGGTGACAACATCCATGCGGACAACCAGGTAGGAATTGTACAGAAATTACTAGGTTAATGATAAAGGTATAAAAATTCCTCAYAGTATCAAGCTAATAACTTTAGGTTGTAAGAATGTTTTTTTCTCTAATGTTTCTGTTAAGTAACTAAAGTATTTTAAATGTTCCAGGAACGTTCAAAACGTCCAGTTGCTAAACTTTTTTGACTTCCCACAGGTCCGATCGATGGATGAACTCAATCATGACTTCCAGGCTCTTGCTCTGGAGGGCCGAGCGATGGGAGAGGTGAGGGTCCGGTTCTTTATTTCTTGTCTGTGTTTCTTCATTGATGTTTACATGTGATGTTTCTGCTTTGTAGCAGCTGCTTACTGGGAAAAAGTTCTGGGAAACGGATGATTCGGGGAAAGATGGACCAAAAGGGATTTTTCTGGACCAGTGGAGGGATAGCGCTTGGGGAGCCTCTGGTATGTGTGATGTATTCAAGATGGGATGCTTGTATCTTATACATTTGGTATTTATCTAATATCTCCTTTATTAGATCATTCGGTTTCCCAGCCAATAATGGTGCAGCGCAGACCAGGTCAGGGTTTCCATGGTGTCGGAGAGGCGGGGTCAGTGCTGTCGCCACGTTCCGAGAGCGGTGGATTAGGAGTTTCCATGGTGGAATATGTTCTAAGCTCCTCCCCCGCCGAGAAGATGGATTCCTGTCTGCGCAAAGGAGCCTTTGTGAGTCTTTCATCATCCCAGAACTGTAGAACTTTCCGGTTCCTTTATAACATTGAAGCAAAACGACTTCCAATCTCGTTCTCTTTCTTCCAGGGTCCCAGAGATTCTGAGACTGATGACCCTGAGAAACGGGTGGAACCAAAATCCAAGACGACGTTTGACCCTGACAGGAAGGAACTGAAAGAAACGGAACCAGATGTTTTGGATAACCCAAACGGGCTGCCCAGTCAGAATGGACTTGATGTGGATGTTAAAGATTTTAGGTAAAAAAAAATATTGTATTTTCTGATTATATGTCTGATAAATATTCTTTCTAAAAATGTTAAAGTCTGAATGCTTTAGTGCCAAATCAATGCTAAAAACCTTGAGACTGTAGACGCACAAATTAAGTATTCTCAAAGTTAACTTTGGTTTTAACCCTTTAGTCGTATCCCTGTTAACTGCCCTCCGACCGGTCCTGAGGTGGAGTTGGGTGGACCAGAACTGCCTGGAGGGGCCGGGCCCAAACCAGCAGAGGAGTTCTCCAACATTGAAACCCAAAATGTGACCCTGGATCCCATGGAATCTGTTTCCATGGAGACGTTGCAGTTTGATTACACTGGAGGCCAGCTGCCTCTTGACTCCACGGCGGCTACTGTTGGTCTGTTTGACTACAATTCGCCCCAGCAGGTAAATATCTTATGTTACGGTACGTTACTGCATTATTTAATGCCAAAAGTCTGTTTTTGAATAACCTCTGTTTGATGCTGTGAAGCCCAGAATTTATATTTTCTTACTGTCAGATTAGCATCTTTTCTTCTGGTTTTCAAGGCTTGAATGTAAACAAACGCATGTTTTCAGTGAAGACGTGTTTCATGCCTAATAACCGTTGCATGTGTTGCAGCTGTTCCAGAGGCCCAGCGCTCTCGCAGTGCAGCAGCTCACCGCAGCGCAGCAGCAACAGTATGCGCTCGCTGCAGCTCAACAGCAACACATCGGTGAGCGCTAATTAATGCGGCCGCTTGTGGTTTCCCCTCTGAATGTGGGCTGTGTCGGTTGCATCGTTTTAAACGTGTTTATTTGCGTGTTAGGTTTGGCCCCGGCCGCATTCGTACCGAACCCTTATATCATCAGTGCAGCTCCGCCCGGGACCGACCCGTATGCTGCTGGACTCGCCGCTGCTGCCACGTTAGGTGAGATCTAACGATTCAGAACCGCTGCCTGCAGTCACACGTGCATCTAAGACTCAGAAAACAGTTTGATTTGGCCTTTCATTTAAAAGTGTGTGTGTGTGTGTTTCAGGTCCAGCAGTAATGCCGCCACAGTACTACGGTGTGACTCCATGGGGTGTGTATCCTGCTAATCTATTCCAGCAGCAGGCTGCCACGCCCTCCAACTCGGCCAATCAGCAACCAGCAGCCCAAACCCAGCAGAACCAGCAGCAGGTAAGAGCTGAGCAACCTAGAACCTGTGATGTAATCATTCATCTTAACAGCCTGAGTGCATTAAACCCGTCAGCCAATAAATTGGTCTCCATTTTGGCCCCAGGTGATGCGTGCAGGTGCAAATCAACGACCTCTGACCCCCAGCCAAGGACAGCAGGGCCAGCAGACAGAGCAGCTTGTGGCTGCAGCAGCTGTAAACTCTGCGCTGGCTTTCGGGCAGGGACTGGCCGCCGGGGTACCCGGTAAGAGACTTGTGACTTTTTAAAGAGACGTTTTGCACTGGGGTGACAGACTGTTGCTTTTAGTCTCCTGTGAAAACCTGCAGCAAACCTTTAAAATTGTGATTTCCTGGCCTACAAGACAAAAAATTCAGAAAAAAATCATGTTTACTTTAGTGTAAATACTTAAGTTTCTAGTGATTACATCATAGTCAGTTTAAAAGTTCCTCAACACAGTCAAACTTCAGCTACAGTAACGTCTGAATGAGATGTCTGTGCTTTCCAGGTTACCCTGTGTTAGCCCCAGCTGCTTATTACGACCAAACAGGTGCGCTTGTGGTGAACACAGGCGCCCGTGGTGGACCAGTTCGACTCATGGCCCCTGCGTCAGTCATCATCAGCCCCTCTGCAGCAGGTACATTTAAAACTGCCACGTTTTTCCTGTAAACACACTCAAGTTCATTAAGCTTTCAAAAACTTTATTTAAATGTTTTCATTTTACAGTCGCCGCTGCCGCCGCATCAGCGGGCGGAGCCAGTGCGGGTCTTGGGGGTGGAGCCAGTGGGGCATTCCGTACGCTCAGTTCCCAACAAGCTCCCGGGCAACAAGGAAGTGGGGCTTTGGGTGGAAGTTCTTTTTATGGGAGTGGCTCGCCAAGCTCCTCCTCACAGAGCTCGTCACTCTTTTCACAAGGCTCCGCCCAACCAGGAAGCACTTCACTGGGGTTCAGCGCAAACCCCTCCTCCTCTCTGGGCGCCACACTTGGAGCACTCGGAGGTTTCGGCACAGCAGGTGTGTTGAAATCTGAAATCTGGTGCAATAAAATCACAATTATTCCAGAAACTTCTGCATTTATTGATGTGTTCAGTCTGGCTTTGGTAACCGTTGAATAGTGGGGATATAATTTTCTGTTTTAATCTGTTCTCAGTGGCTAATTCCAGTTCCAGTGGGTCGCGTCGAGATTCTCTGACAGGAAGTTCTGATCTGTACAAGCGCACACCCAGTAGCCTCACCCCTATTGGCCATGGGGGGTTCTACAATGGCCTCAGCTTTAGCTCCTCCCCCGGCCCTGTTGGCATGCCGCTTCCTAATCAAGGCCCCTCCCACTCTCTCACCCCGCCTCCTTCGCTCTCAACCCATGGATCTTCAAGCAGTCTGAACCTTGGTGAGTTTGTCATTTCAAAGTTTGGTTGACTCACTACTGCAAGGACTCTATTGTATTTAGCTGTTTCTGTAACAAAATCGCTGGTTAAAATTACATTACAGTTAGTAGACTTGCATATGAATGCAATTTTAAGTCCAATAACCCCCTTTGGCTCCTCCCCCTCAGGTGGTCTGACCAATGGCAGTGGGCGTTTCATTTCAGCAGCTCCAGGAGCAGAGGCGAAGTACCGCAATGCCACCACAGGCTCATCCCTCTTCAGTCCCAGCAGTCAGCTCTTCCCGTCATCACGGTTACGCTACGGAATGTCCGACGTGATGCCGTCAGGGCGCAGCCGTCTGCTGGAGGACTTCCGAAACAACCGGTACCCCAACCTTCAGCTGAGAGAGATCGCGGGACACGTCATGGAGTTCTCACAGGACCAGCACGGTTCCAGGTATTGTAGATGTTCTCCTCAACTTACACACGTGGGTCTGAGGAAATAGTTTGAGGTTCTCTAGAACCTGTTAATGTTTCTGCATGATACTGTTAGTAATAATAGGCAAGTTATGGCATAGTTTTTTACTTGTAAGGTTTAAAGAATTCATTTGGGATCTGTTTTTAAGAGTTTGTTGCTTGATAAGTGTCTAAAACTGCAGCCTTGTCAAATTCAGTGTTTCCTTTTTAGTGGACCACACTGGCCAAAATGGCTGCAACAGTGATTAAGTGGTTAATGGGCCCCGTGATCTTGTTTACTGGATACTGGGGACAGTAAAGGCTACATACATGCATTCAGCTCAGCTAACACTTTAATAGCCATTTGGTTATTAGTTAACCTTAACCTGCCTGACCTAATGATGTAGGCAGAAGGATTTTTGTTGTCGACTTTAATCAGTTGGTTTAATCACCTGTCTGAAATCCTGGGTTAATGTATCCGTGCAGGTTTATCCAGCTGAAGCTGGAGCGAGCGAGTCCTGCGGAACGTCAGCTCGTCTTCAACGAGATTCTGCAGGCGGCCTACCAGCTCATGGTTGACGTCTTTGGAAATTACGTCATCCAGAAATTTTTCGAGGTAATGCCGAGTTCCTCTGTTCTTCCGTTTCCGATTTGAATGTGTAATGTACCGTGAAATTTCACAAACGCATTCAAAGCGCATTCAGTTGTGTCACACAAACAAGGTTGCAGGTTCAACGTAGGAACCCAAGCCTGCATGTGTCTTGAGATGTTGATTGTTTTTCATTTAGTTTGGCAGTCTTGATCAGAAACTGGCACTGGCTGAGAGAATCCGCGGCCACGTTTTATCTCTGGCCCTGCAGATGTACGGCTGCCGAGTGATCCAGAAAGCTCTGGAGTTCATTCCTTCGGATCAGCAAGTCATTGTATGTTAAATTCCAACATCAGTGTATATAGATTTTCATTTATATGGAGTGGCCTGGAATGGCGTTAAACGGGTCTGTGTTTGTGCAGAATGAGATGGTTCGAGAGCTTGATGGACACGTGCTAAAGTGTGTGAAGGATCAAAACGGCAACCATGTGGTGCAGAAATGCATTGAATGTGTCCAGCCTCATGCGCTTCAGTTCATTATCGATGCCTTCAAAGGACAGGTACGTTTTATTAAAGTCTGGAGGCTGTCCCAAATTTTACAATTAAAAACTGTTGCATGTGCATCTGCAGCCTTGTCAAATTCAGTGCTTCCTTTTTAGTGGACCACACTGGCCAAAATGGCTGCGACAGCAAATGATAGTTTGTGGGACTCGCGTCCTTAATGTGGACAGTGGGGACAGTGAACAGACTACTAACATTGCACAAACCTTCTTGTGTTAGCACAAAATGCATTATCATCAGACCGGTGCCTAAAACTGCTTGTATTAAGATGTGTGTGTGTGTGTGTGTGTGTTGTGCAGGTGTTTGCTCTGTCCACACACCCATATGGCTGCCGGGTTATCCAGCGCATTTTGGAACACTGTCTTCCCGAGCAGACGCTGTCCATACTGGAGGAGATCCATCAACACACAGAGCAGCTGGTCCAGGTAATTTATGAAGACTTCTTCTCATTCTTCAGTAACTTGGGAACGTCCTCATCCGTTCCTCTCATCTAAACCCCTTTTCCTGCACCGTGTAGGATCAGTACGGGAATTATGTCATTCAGCATGTGTTGGAACACGGCCGAGCGGAAGACAAGAGCAAGATCGTCTCTGAAATCCGAGGAAATGTCCTGGGACTCAGTCAGCATAAGTTTGCCAGGTGCGCACAAACAAGCAATAGTCATCAAAACGCGTTTGCATAGCGCTGCATAGCCGTGACTCGTGCAGGAACACAATTCTCCAATTTACTCGCCCATATTAAACACCCAAATGAATTTGAAACACACTAGGAGACATTTGATAAACAGCTAGTTGGGTTGTTCTATCTCCGTGGTAGTCATGATGACAATGGTGTTGCGTAAATCTTCAACTTTATTGTTGGTCGTTAGATTGTATTAGTTCCCAATTTAAAATATTTATAGCGTTTTTTTTTTACCTTGTAGCGAATGCTGTTGATTATTCTTATCGCCACAAAGAAAGTCTCTTACTGGGGGCGTGTGTCTCTTTTGTCAGTAATGTGGTGGAGAAATGCGTGACCCACTCGTTGCGTGCCGAGCGGGCGATGCTGATCGATGAGGTGTGCAGCATGGCGGATGGACCCCACAGTGCCTTATACACCATGATGAAAGACCAGTACGCCAACTACGTTGTGCAGAAAATGATCGATGTTGCCGAGCCCACCCAGCGCAAGATTGTCATGCACAAGGTACCGCTTCTGTTTCAATATCACCTTTTCTTTCTAATCAAAAGATGTGCATTGCGTTTGACTAACAGACACCTGTCGGCCTCTGTAGATCCGGCCTCATATTGCGACGCTGAGGAAATACACGTACGGAAAACACATCTTGGCTAAGTTGGAAAAGTACTACATGAAGAACGGCGTTGACCTCGGCCCACTCTGTGCCCCCCCTAATGGCATCTTGTAAACCCTCCCAAACTTCTCCATCATCGCCGAATCATCCGCCGGTTGTCGTGACCTTTGTGTTTTTGCCTCCCTCTGTTTATCTCTCCCTTCTAGAAATGCTTGTTTTTTTTCACTCGACTACCTAAATGATGGTCCTTTTTGGTCCTGTATGTATGTATGTAACGAGAAAATATATGATTTGTTCCTCTTTCAGTCATGTAGGCTCGCGCGAACACGCTTTATCGCCCGGCAACATCTTTCTAACACGTGTATTTTCGTAACGCGCACATCGCTAACACTTGATTGCTAACGTGCAAACATTTAGCATGGGAGACGTTTTTGGTCTTGCTTCTATAAACTATTTAGCGCATACTTGGTGTAGACCTTTGCATATAAATATATATAAATATATATATAAAACTTTGTAGTTTTTCTGGTTTTTGATGTCCAATCTGTATCTATAATCTTCCCCAGTAGTGAATACATACTTCTGACTGTATAATTGTACATTTGTAAACCTTCGCTAATGTAAATGTGGACTCGCTACTATAGACCCTTTTTGGTATGAGGAGAAAGAAAAAGACAAATTGGGAAAAATAACTTGTGCATTTCCATGTAAATTCTCACCTCTTCAGTTGTGGTTTTGATTTATGAGTTGTTATATATTGTAAATTGTAATATCAGATTTTTTTGTTGGTTTTGAAGCCCTTTGGATTATTACTGCATAGATGTACAAAGAACAGAGAAATCGTGCACTCTGCTTTTAGCTGTTCACCAGCCATCTTTCACTTCCATTTATCACTTTCTTTTTTAAGGTTTTATAGTCCCTCACTCGCTCCAGGGCAGCCAGCGACACGCGCATTTGTGTGTGTGTGACGCGCTAAACTGCCCTGGGTCAGAGTCAGAGGTGTGTACAGATTTGCCATTCTTTTGTCTACTTGTAAGTGATTGTAACATACTAGCCATTGGTTTTTGATTTGGAACACTCTCTGGTGTATATTTAAACAGCCTTGTGTATATTTCCTATGATTCTCTTTATGCAGGCACACTTGTAACCATAATGTGTATAGGTAACAGATTCTGTGTGTGCTTTTTGCCTGGGCAACTATTTTTTGTAACTCCAGTTGTAGATTGTCTCTAAACAATGTGTGATCTTTATTTTGAAACAAAACAATGAAAAAAATTCAAAATTTCAACGTCGTCTCGACTCTTTATATGCTTGCTTTGTTCTCAGACTGGTGTTGCAGTTCTGTCATCCTAAAAAATGCATTTTAAAACAAATGAGTCTTTCAAACTAATTATCAGTATCAAGCATTATGAAATGCAATTGTGCTTAATGACAAATTAATAGCATTTTCTATGAATATTTTTGGGTTGGAATTTCTTGTACTGCTCATTTTTTAAAGCATCTTTGACCTTCCCTAAGGATAAAGTTTTGATGAAGGTAAAATGCTCTTAAATGATTTCTTTGGCAATTGCATTTGCATAACTACTTCTGTAATTTGTTTAGCCTTTAATATGGCCAAGAAAATCCATTTAATAATCTCTGCTTTGTTTGTATTGAAACATTTGGCAGACTCTTCAAGCCAAAACAACTTGGAAAACATTCAAGTTAATCATTTGGTCAGTTTCTGTGTTCTCTGGGACTCAAACCCACAAACTTTGAGCTGCTAACACATCATTTTGAGATTCACATTAAGTATCAATGAAACCACTTTAAAAAAATAACACCAACCAAACTCAAAAGCAACAAATAAAAACCCACGTGTTTATAATACATGCCTTATATTGCTCAAGAGATTTGCAGTTTGCCCTTGCATTACAGCGCCACTTATGGGATGACTGATAAAACTGCAAGTAGTTTCTCAAATCCTTAAAACTTAGTTTTAAATGTTTATTTGTTGTGGCTTTTTATATTGTGGCTATTTGAATATAAGTAATTATTACTAAATAAGTTAATTTAAGAGTTAAGAGTTAATTCTCTGCTAAAATAAAGATTGAATCACAAGTTTTGAATAGGAGCTCAGATTCAAGGTTGTATTTTATGCAAAAATGAACATTAGAAAAACTACCAAGTAGTAGTCAAGAAAAAGGCTGTATTTTATCATTAGTTGCAGTATTTTATCATTAGTTGTTAAGGTTTAACTACACGTAACATAAGCCCTTGTGTTTATAAGTTACCTAAACTAACCAGTGATGGATTAGGCATGAAATAATCCACAAGTCTCTTATATAAACAGTTCTGGTCACTAGATCAGCGCAAATGTATTTTTATAAGCTTTGGTGTTTTTAAAACTATTGGCAAATCAATGCATTTGAGTGTAAAACTACGGGACTGTTTTTATGAGAGTTAAGCGTGACAGTGTCGCTACGTTGCGCAACGCGTGCGCAGCTCTGACGGCTTTATGTGGCCGCGTTGGTCGTGTCGTCGCGTTGATGTGACAGATCGGTGAAATGGGAACGACATGAGAGAAACGATGTGTCAGACTGCTTCAGTTTAATCGTCAAAATGGGCGACAAAAGCGAGAAAGGCCCGGCGAGGCGCAGACGTAGAACCACGATCTCCGGAGAGGCGGCGGGGGTTCAAGCGAAGCGCAGCGGCGCAGCGGAGACGCTCGGCGGGCAGGTGAAGGAGAGGGAACAGAGACACGAATCACCGGCCAGCAAACACAGACATGAGCGTGATAACAGCAATGAGAGACTCAGGTAAATAAAGCTTTACAGATGCATGATGTTTGTAACAGATCGAGCATTTCCTCCGTGCGTTTGTGTGATGAAATGATGTGTAACGTAAGGATGTCAGATCTGTGTAATGTAATGTCTGTCTGTTTCAGAGCCTGGTTGTGTACACACACACACACACACACACACACACACACACACACACACACACACACACACACACACACACACACACACACACACACACACACACACACACACA
>JBAJNP010006001.1:0-27004 GCA_036877545.1 Yasuhikotakia modesta
CTTTGATGTTCAGCGACTGGTGGTTTGTTTGGAAGTTATGGGCGACTTATAGAAGAATCACATCATGCAAATGAAAACATTACGGCTGGAGTCAACATGTAAGTGCTGAGTCTGTGTTTTTAAAAAGGGGCAAGTAATGAAATCTGAGAATGAAATCTGTGGGCGATTTGTACCAGTAACATGTTATGTTGGGTGAAAGTTTCTCCACTGCCTGATAAAATCACTAAATAAAGTGATCTATATATATTTATATAAATATATAGGTTCTGTGAAAAACGCAGGCGTTCAATGTCCTGCGTGCCTGTNTGGGGCATGGCTTTAGAGAGGCTCTGAACTCGCCGGTCCCACCTTTAACTGCAGAGCTCACAGGTTTTGTTTCCTAGAACATCTCATACAAAATTCATCAGCTGTAAAGAGCGTTTACACAAACAGTGATTTAACACTACATTTTTTGCATCTACAAATGTAGCTAAAAGTCTGTTCTTTGTTGTACTTTAGCTTTTATCTAAGACCTCCTTTAACAACAGGCATAGGTTTGACTGTGATGTGATGTGATATGTACTGTAAAATCACCTGCTATATCACCATTAACACACGCTTTCGCTCCTCAGACTGAACTCTGTGCCCTTAAACTTTAATGACATTTTATGACACAGTCTTCCATTTTACAGCATAATTATATCAACAAGACAGAAACATATCTTTTATCATCTATTTTACAGTTTAGATGTGAAGACACTTGTGCTGCATTTGTCCTTCATTCACATTGTGGCACTGAAGATCTGTTCAGCAGTTCATATCACAGCCTCATTCCATATTTTAGTCCCAAAAAAAAATCACAATAAACAAATTGCCTTGAAGTTGAATCAACATTAAACTAATCCAAACTAAGCCAAACTAATCCACAACCATTGAATGTTCATAGCTC
Source organism: Yasuhikotakia modesta (assembly GCA_036877545.1). NCBI lineage: Eukaryota > Metazoa > Chordata > Actinopteri > Cypriniformes > Botiidae > Yasuhikotakia > Yasuhikotakia modesta. Next base: position 929 of record JBAJNP010006001.1, read on the forward strand.
AAGTGCTTCATTATCCAACGACACCCTCACCAGCACTCACGCTGCTCTGCAACACCTAACCCGTCTAACAACATCTCCACCGGTTCTTACCGCATGCTTACAGTGATGCCATATTTGAAAGTCGTGTCCTGAAACCACGCTTGCAACGTCACAGCAAGCGAAATCCCTGAATCTGTGATTCAATTTAGCAATGGGGAAAACACGTGTTCTGTGGAGTGTCTTGCTATCCCATGAGCTGCAAACACATTCATCATTCCTGCATCCCAAACTGAGCGACTCCAGTATTAGTTTGGCAAAGATTCAAAAGTTCAGCGCTTCTGACTCTCAGCTGTTATGAGGAGATTTTCTGAGAATTCAGTACAAAGGATTGTGTTTCTGCATGGCTTTGTCTAGCTTTGTAACAAAAGGATTCAATATCAAAAACGTTGTTGTTTGTGAGGCTGCGGGATGTTATTTACATTCTCGACACTCATTCAGCTGTTGACAGTCGTCACGTCAGTGAATGAGCTGCATGCATGATCAGCTGTGTGCACTGATGTTTGTGAAATTAAATATGGAGCTGATGTATGCTGGCCTGTCGACAGAACAAACTTTGCATTCACTCGACTCGCTGCCGTAGGATCTGACAAACAACTTAATGTCATTATATTAAAGAGACTGACATCAAAAACTCTGAGAAAGTTTGAAACTACATTTTTTCTAATTTACTTAAGCTTTCAAAAATAAAACCTGCGCTATAAATTATAAAATTGTTGCTTTTCTGACGTCAGATGGAGGAACACAAGAAAAATCACTGAAATCACTGCTGTCATAAGTGGACACATACTGAACTTAAAGACACAGAGGAGAGAAACAGCTGTAATTCCCAGCATTAATAAGAAGCAGGAAAAGGTGGTTTAAATGACACTCGGTTGTTTTTAGTGGAAGAAACCTTGACTGAGGTAAGTGGAGCTCAGAGAAAAATAATGGGAGTAAAAAACGCATGACACGAGTCCTTTGAAGATTTGATTGAGCTTCTCAGATGTTTATGTTTGAGTGCAGATACAGTGATCTCAACCTCTCTGGCAAACAGAAGACAGACACATTTTATTCACGGGTCAGTGCGCTACTGATCTCACTTTCATTCAGATGACGTGTTTGTCTGCATGTTGGCAACAACAACCAAATTTCAGTGCAAAACGAAAAGAAAATGTCTACGTGAAGTTCATTATATTTTAATGCCTTATTTTTTGTGTTCTTTTGTTAATTGTACTTTAATCTAATGAATGTCACACACAAAATATAATTTAAATTAGTATATAAATATTTTAGTTTCTGCCTGAAGATTCGCAAAACAAAACATGCAAAATGATCAAAAGGCAGAGAGCCGGTTCTGTTTATAAAGTGTAGACCTGTCACAGAGACGAGAGTAATCTCTCAGGACAGCATTTCACCGAGAGCTGTGAGGTAATGGGACATTTATGTGGTATTAAAAAAATCGCTTACAGCAACTTTCGAATTGTACTTTTTACAACAGAGCCTGTTTTACAAACGCAAAACTGTCACTCCTGTTGGATACAATGACAGCTAATCACATCAGAAGCACAAGGCCATGAATAAAGATTTCAGACGAATAAAGATGAAACGTTTCTCATTTGACAAATGAAACAACAGCTACAGAACTGACATCATGGCCCCACCCACTTATTCATGAGCGACGCCCTGCTGTGACTATCAGTGCAGAAGACTAACAGCACTTACCATCATTTTACACAGTGATTAATTCCACGACTTCATTAGCTACTCTACCGTCTATAAAACTGTGTGTGCGGGGGTCTGCAGAGATGTGTGTGTGTGTCTGCATGTGTGTGCATGCATGTGTGTATGCGTGTGTGTCTGCATGTGTGTGTGTGCGTGTCCCCGCAGGTCGCATTTCCTCCCTCGAGCTGCAGGAGATTAACAGGAGCAGTCTTGCATGCAGTTTATCGGTGAAGTGCCACCTTCCCACGCAACAACCACAGAGATGCCGTTTGGATTTGGCAAAAACACACCCCTCCTCCACACACCTTCATAAACGCAGCTCTCACACACACCCAACTCTCATTATTAATGACCACAACACACTCATGATATATATAAATACAAGGATGTATTGATAGATGGGTGTGAAATGGACAGACAGACATTTATTTGTGTTTTAGCTGTGGAAGACAGAAGGCACAGTGTTAATGACTGACAGCTCCAGTCCCCATTCACTCCTGTTGTGAGTAAAAACATGCAATAGAAGCAGATGGTGACTGAAGCTGTCAGTCCTTCACATTGTGCCTCTTGTGTTTCATGACAGAAGGAAAGTCAAATGGATTAGAGTGAAGAAATGTTTTAGTGGTTCATCACTTTAACATACTGAAGAGAAAGAAAAAACAGTACTGTAGAAAAGACTGTGTAAGTTAATTCCTGTTACAGAATAGGGCTGCTTGTGTCGAGTTCATGAATCTATGCAAAAAAAATCAAGCTTGCATGAGTGGAAGCATTTACACACTTCAGTGCTGCATATTTCTGACCCTACAGTTTAACTCAGGGGTTAGAAGAGGAACCAACTTTCACATCAACAATTCAATCAACTTTTAAGGATAGATTTTTTGTGGATAGGTCTGTTTTATACCAGGACTGACAAAAGATATCGACCCAGGAACATGCCCTACTGGGCTAAATCACGTTGTGTGAGGTATGTGACCTCACTGAAGGGCAAAAGACGTTTCCAAGACATGTTGCAACATTTTGCCCTCAGTCCTCCACCCTGGACATCGTCCACATCTCACACCCCGCAGGACATGAACAAAAGAGCAAGCGGTCACTCAGTTTTAGCAATCTCTCCAGTTACAGCTGGGAATAGCAGCCAGCCAGACCTTGAGGGCCTATTTTAAGAGTCAAACAGCTGAGAGAGAGAGGGGGGGGGGCAAGCTGTAATCATATAGAGGTAGACAGTCCCTGAGGATTCCCACAATACTGGCAGCCCACCTCAGTAACCCCTCAGAGTTCAGCCTGTGCAGCTCTTATCAAACACCTCACGATATGCACTCCAGACTCCATCATGGCTCCAAGTTCTGCTGGATTGTTCCACAGAGAGACATTTAGCTCAAACTTTCAGCTGCACAAAAGCCACGCAACACAAGACCGTGTTTTCTTACTGCAACATGTGTTTGACAAACTCCAGCGCAGCCCAAAGTTAGCCAGCGGGCAGATGAGTGCTGCTCTCTGAATCATAGTGAAGGAAGTTTATAAATATCATTAGCAGAGGAAAAAATGGGTCATCGAATGATTTCAAATTTAGAAGGTGTCATAAAAATAAATATTCATCTGTCATAACGGTGTGAGTCCTCACTTCATCAAAGCAGCGCTGCCTCACCGGACAGTTGCCTCTGGACATCAGACCTGAGTCCGCTGGAGGCCCAGCTTTGATTTCTCAGAACGATGATGTGTGTCTGATTGCTCCGGCTCAGAGAGAGGAGATGAGTGTGTGTTAATGGATCAGGTAAACAGCACACGACAGACGACGTGTTGTGAGCTACAGGATGCTGGGATAGTTTCAGGACTGTTATAATCTAAAGAAGACAGACACATCTGTACCTACACAATATCAACTACATGCACATAAAAACCACCCCAGCGTCCCATTGATACTGAAATTTTGAGAAAGGGAACTAAATGAGAGCTACAGTACACAAACTAAAAACACAAACTCATAATTCAAGCTGCAATCTATGACTTTGCCTCTCTGCTGCCATCTCTGTTTAAAACATCAAACTGCATGGTGTGTAACTTAACTACAAACAATCCCAGAACCATTTTTCATTTTCTACAGAGCAGCTAATCCAGTCTCTGTGGAGCTATGAAAACATTGCTAAGGTTTCTAAACAGTGATTTCATTGTGATTCCATTTGGTGCTCCTAAAAATGACACACCGAACCCTTTAAGCTACTTGTCCTATAGGACTAATTTAGGTTTGTTTTCCCCCTGTTGATATATGTGTTTATGCGACAGATGCTGGGAAATAAATTGTAGTTTATATGCCTATAATCACGTTTAAGTAATCACAGTATCTGCATTAATTAGTTAACTCTTCTGAGCTGCAATCATTTTTACTGCGTATAAAGTAATCGCATTTAAACACTTGCTAACAGCTGGCGGTGTGAAATATCTGCAGGGAGGAGCGACTGGTCAGATGCTAAAGAAAATATACTTGCCTTTGGTTTGTTGCTAAGGAAATTTCACAGCTGTTGATTATTGCATGAAAATGGGCTGCACACTGTATATTTCCTCATAACCCGCAGCCAGTTCAGATTAGCCGCAAACACTTCCTGCCTTACTGGAAAATATTACAATTACAAAAGACTTTTATACTGGCCAAAGTTAATGACCAACGTTACTGTAGCAATTGTTGACATCTGCCGTATTGCAGACAAACGTTTATTCTTTTTTAATATGAGCCTTTCAATGCTCTTTGTTGAATAGTTTGGAACCTAGTTTAAAATAAATCTATTAAAAAAGGTCATTTACAATAATGGCAGAGGTTAATCAGAGACGACCACTTCATGAGGGCATTAAAAATTGAGCTGGTTGCTGAAGTCTTTCCTTTACTGAAAATCATCAATAATCATGTTTAGAGCTTGTCTGAATGAGCAACAGTAACCAGGGGTGGAGCTTAGCAAAGGTTCAGCTGCATCAAATTGCATTTATTGTAATTTTCCAAATGGCTCTTTTCTGCTTTTCACAGAAAGGGCTACGATCTCCTGCTTAAAAGAAGCGTTTTGTGTAGGAATCACTTAGCTAGAGTAATGGCAGATTTTTTTATTTTGCTTTTCACCTTAGATGGTCTAAGCTCAGAAACTAACTAATTGCAGCGGTATTGAACGGAACGGTTGGCAGACATCCAATAATGATGCCCGTCTTTTCTAACGTTTTCCCTTTTTTCCGGCTAGCGGATCTCTGTTTGGAAATCACAGCCTTCAACCGCGTAGACCTGCGGTGTCTCTAAAAGACGATTTTTGCAACAGGCTCGCAGCTTAAAACTTTCACATGAAACGCTACAGAGAAACTCTAAAACACATTTTCAGAATTTGATTCTTAGGCCTCAGGGTCACAGAGAAACATATAATCCTTTCACCATAAACATTATGTTTACACTGCAGCTGGACTATTAGCGCTTATAAAACGTTACATATACGTATTCTAGTGCCTGATATTAACAAGTTTGTATAAAATGACCTTTCTAATAATCGTGTTCTGATTGAATGGTTGGTTTATTTCTTTATTAAGTTTTAGAAACGTTTCGCTTTGTAATGCTTTAAGTAGCACAGCCTTGGAATGAAGGTTGTTTTCATTGTTGTATTTCGTGCCTGTCGCTGGATGTAAGCCATACACACTCACACGCTCATAAAGATGCTCGGTGCATTGGTACACTTGTAGAATGCCCATGTGTGGGACAAAGTTATTGTGTCTTGTTGTGTATTCTCCTCAGCAAACTATTGAGAGCGGCAGAGCAAGGTTTTGTGTTTCGTAACCGCGCACTGAAGTGTGTTTCATTGAATACAAAAGTGAAGATTGGAATTAGGAAAGCCTTTATGTCAGGGTTGTTGAAAGAAACGTTTTCCCAGACGCCAGAAATCACCTGATGAAACTCACTCGCACACATTATGCTGTAGCGTACGATGGCTGCTTGCTTTAGTGTGCTGTGAGCCCAGGGTAGTGAAGCAGGAGGTCTGTTTATGAGTTTCTGCCATTGTGCCGTGAGCGAGGCATGTATCCATAGATTGCTCCAGGGACTGTGTGGAGAAATACGGTGTTAGTTGCACTGGGTAAGAAAATGAAGGACAATGCAATGCTAATATAAAGTAATGCAATGCTGGGGCCGCTGTTAAAATGCTCCTGCTGTCTGTGCCGAAGGTATAACAAGGTAAAATGCCTTTAGAAACATCTGCTCATATGGAAATCAGCTCCGTTCCAAAACCTTGTTCGCTGCCTACAGAGACAGCATTGAAAGGCATTATAGGCTCATTAGCAACACAAGCGCTAGACAGCAACATTATCGTGTCTTTAAGATACTTTTTGTTTTAAATAAAATCTGTTTCACATGTCCTGAATCTCAGAAACAAACATTTAAACTTAAATCTCACTGAAGGAAAGAAATAATTTAGCGTCAGATGTAAATAGAAACAGCTCAGTCTGAATGGAAAGAGGTTCTATGTATTTTAATGCTGTTGAGTGTTTCATAACAACATGCTCCAGCATGACTCCTGACACACGAGCAACACTCTCATGATGACTATGATGCTGACGATTAAGACAGCTGGGTGGCGTTTGGGACAGATCTCACCGTTTGTGTTCATATCGCCACGAGCAGCGAATTATTTAGATGCAGAAAGAAATTCATCAGAAAAGCTGATGATTCTAAATGTCCTTGATCTGCGGCTCATTCTCTTAACAGACCAACATCTCCTAACAGCCCTTTACACTTCTGTGAGGTTCTGTAGCATTAGCATTGTGTTCTGACCACATCTTCATTCTACCGTTTAGCAAAGCAAACATTTGACAGGAGGAAAAAATGACCAGTCTATTTCTAACCTGATTGTAGCTCTCTCCACCTCTCTCCACCTCTCTCTCTCGCTCTCCCTCTCTCCCTCTCTCTCCACCTCTCTCTCTCCCTTTCTCTCTCCACCTCTCTCTCCACCTCTCTCTCTCTCCCTCTCTCTCTCTCTCTCCTGTTTACCACGGTAAGCAATAGGCTCTGATTCCCAGACTGCGCTTTAGCATCACTTTGTCTCTTAGTGATTTTATTTGGCATGAACCAGCTTGTTCAAAAACTTTATTATGCGGCAAATTTTCTGAGGATTAATCAATGCAAATGCTATGCTAATTAGATCAGATTAAATCTGTCCTGCAGATGGTTTCTGTATTGTTCTAATACCGTCTTTGTTAGCATTTGTTTTCTGACGGCAGCGAGTGTGTACCGATGTGTGTGCGTCGTAAACAAGGTTCGTCTCAAGATGTGTGCGAGTCTCAGCAAACACAACTTCCTGCTTCTGTGACCTGAAAGAGTGCAGAAACAATAATACTCTTATTAGCTTCTAACCTCCACAGCCTCTAAATATTCTTATATTAATAATTATAACCTCTGGTTATCATCAGTTACGGTTCCGTAAAAAACGCAAAAGACAAACTATATTTACTATGAAGTGACAATGTTATTTTTTATCTTCGAAGGTTCTTCCATTGTGTAATTGATGTTTGTGGCTTAACGTTCATCTATCTTGCCTGGCAAACATCAGATTCATTTACATGAATCTCAGGATTTGTCTCAAACTCCTGCACCGCTTCCAAAACACAAACCAGCTACTGCAGTAATTAGAATATAAAAACCTGCACGTCACACTGAGCCAGTGTTTGTTAATTAATGTGAATTCATTAATAAAGAAAAATGCTGTGTGTATTATGATTAACAGCACAAACACACAATGCCAAGATCAAAGATTTTCTCCAGGCAAAATATTATTGATGATGGGTAATTTGTCTTGTAAATTAGAGGAAAAATATCTGTTTCACTCAGAGGACATTCCAACCCAATTACCATAAGCTTATTAATCATGTGCAGAGAGCGAGTTTTGCACTCACAACTTATTAAACCTGCACAGTTTACTGTTTTAGCCGAGAGCCACAGGCCTGTGATGTACGTATCCTTTAATAAAAACTGTACCTTCATTCATGGCAAACATAATCCATATGTGTCTCACATCACAGGAGAAGCGTTTGAAACTTTAATACAGCCAGATCACACAATTCCTCCATTATTCTGAGATTAATTCATGATCTCTGAATGATACAGAATATGATATTTTTAATATAATAAAAAGATAATACGAAAAATAGATTTTCCTTGATCTTTCGAAATAAGAGTCGATGTACTGGGGAAAAAAAGCAGTTTGTTGAAACTAATTTGCAAATGTCTCTTTCTGACCTTATATACTCTTGTTACAATATTATATGAATAAATTAACAGGTCAGTCATCACTAGCTGTTGTTCAGAAACTTGACCTGCCTAGTCAAACAGAGATAATACAGAGGAAAGGAGAGAGCTTTATTTCTCAGCACCAGAATAAAAAGATTCTTGTTCTGATCCGTGTGTCTAACACTGAGACGTGTTTCCAGAACCAGTATAATGGAACAGTCTGTTGTTTAGGGATGTAAACTGTATCTGACCTCACAGATTGTGAATAAGTGTTATTACTCATTGCACTTGTGAAGAGGGTGTTAATGTGGGGGTCTCGAGGGGGTCAAGCCAAAAGCATCTGGTGGTCTTAAAATTCAAAACTGTTGTTTTGAGCATCACCCACATAGTTTTCCATTAAATTACATTATATTTATCCCAAACTCACTGAATTTTTATCAAGTGAAAATGATAATCATGAAAAATAACCATGATTTTACTACAGTTTTTTGGTTATTTGATTCCCATTTATGTAACCAGTTTAACTACAAATATTTAGGTATTTTTTATGGTATTTGTAGTACAACTGTAAACAGCAAACCATGGTTCCTGTAGCAAAGCTAAGGTTATTTTGTGGTTACCATGGTTTAACTACAGTAACTATGTTTTGTTGCTGTAAACTGTAGTAAAATGATGGTTAATTTTGTACAGTTGAAGTAGAAAAACAGCTTAAAAATGTTTCCAAATCTTTAGATTTCTGCATCTATTTGCAATAATTACACATTTTTCTCACACTGATCTGTGAATTTTAATTATTAAAACTATGTGCCTTATGTTACGCTAAACACAGCAAAAATCAATGTTAATATGCAGCTAAAGCTTCTATCCCAGTGCAGGAAAGCACAACACAGCAAGAAATGATGGAGGGATGCAGTATAAACTCATGTGTCATGCCACACACACACACACCAGAGTTCATCAGCATGTGAGAACAAACTTTTTTCTGAAGCCTTTAACGGCCGACCAGCGGTCACCTCAGAACCCGGCTGGACCCATCACCACCTCCGGAAGGTTCTGTACAACCAGTGAGGACAAATTGCACCTTAACACCCAGACCGGCGTCATCGGAGAGCTGCGGGAAGAAAAATAATGACGCAGGGCCCTCGTGAACCCGAGACATTCTGCAGTGCTTCTGTAAATCAGCAGGTGCTATAACTGATCACGGACGGGCGGGAGGGCAGTTCAGTGTCAGTACAACACGACTCCACACACGGGGGCAATAGTGCACAACCTGCTTAGCTTCCTTATTATCATTTGGGACGATGTACAACCGAGAGCTTTAACCTGTTTAGTTCTCTTTAGTCCCACAACAATTGACTTTCCTGCTAAACTGGGAGACAGACATCATCCAATTAAATCTGGGATGTGTTGAAGAAAGTAATTGAATAATATGGAAATGCCGTTTTCTTGGTGGAAGCAAATAACAGCTGTGGAGACAAAGCGGATTACAGAAATCAGAGTCATTTGAAATAGTGGAGATGTGGAAACCAATACGAGACGCTCAGGAACTGTCAAAATAAATGAGAAGTGTGACCGGCGACTACAGACACCAACATACAAGCAACCGTACATTAAAATGATCTGTAGAAACTACTACCGTTATTTAACATTGATCTGCTGGCGTATAATGAACCTGTCTGCACAAGAGAAACACTCGTGTAGGTGTTCCACACTAATGAAGCTGTATGTACGTTTGTACAATAGGTGATAATTCATTATAATTTTCAGTGTGATTGCATTAGCGTTCACAGGCATTCATGTATGAATTAATTTACTCATGCACGTGTTATTTTTGTATGTTTACTACACATTAAAAAGCACAATAACAGCAAATTAACACTTCAGATTTTTGGCGTAAACAACTTCAGTGATGTACAAATGATTCATCGTTCAATATTGGAATCGTGGAAAGATAAACGTTTCATTAGTCTTCATTCAGAAATGATTGTAGGTATTTATTTCTAAAACATGATTCTGTCTTCTAATGTTGGTAAAATGGTTCATATATTTTAAATGTTTTCAATATGGTGATTTTAAAAGATTCAGTATCCAAACATACAAAAACTCATCTGTGCACTTTATATACAAATACAGACAGCAAATGCAGAACGTTTGGTCTTGATCTGATCTATGGCGTCTGTGTTTATATGTGTGCAGAAACTCACTCAGCTGAACAACACAGAGAGAGAGAGAGAGAGAGAATACTAGTTCATGCAGGAACGCTTATATATGGGCTAATATCACAAAATATGTCCAGGACCCAAAGTGAAAAGAAAGTATTTTGCACATACGATACTAATGCTACACGTGCTGCACTATACAGGTCACTCAGATATAAGGCTTCTTATGTCTTTCTTTAGACTTAAGATGGTGCTTCTTTCCAGCAGTTTGTTCCCTCACTGTGCAGCAACTTTCTGAACCCTTCAGAACTGTGACACCCTGCATTCATTTGACCCTAATGTACAGACCTTCACGCCAGAAGAAACGCCTCCATCTCAAAATGATACGGCTGCTCAAAATGGCATCCAAATGGCCTATAATATATAGCTGTATCAGTTAAACCACACATCGCTCATCAGAACACAATGAGAGCCATTAACACTGACGTGAGAACAGTACGAGAAACGTCTGCGGTCATTTCAGACACATTAAATAATCCTTTATCAGCACGTATAGCAGTCAGAATAACTTATACCACCAGAAGCACTTAAAACTGAACCAACACAGTCGACTTCCACTCGCTCTTTCACATCAGTCAAACGCCAAATCAAGCTCTATATATAAACTACGCAACCACCAACAGCAGAGAGAACCTCTTATAAACTATAAGAAACTAATGCTCAAAATAACACGGTGTCACGTGAATAAAACAGGCACTGTCTGTAAATCAATAACCCTTCTGTGTGCCGCGCTCCTCAGTTAAATCACCTCAGTGCTGCATCACTCTCTCCATACAGTAATGAGCTTTAGCTTTATGTTTTAATTACATTGAGGAACAAACCAATTGTCGTCTCACAGCTGTTGCCAAACTGCTTCATTTAAGTGAATTAAGCGTTGAGTTGGTACTGAAGTATTTGGGCATCTCGGTTCTATTCTTCTCCATTTCTGATGTTTCAGCGCAGGCGACCTACATGCAGTACCGCAGGATCGCGTCGCATTGCCCTGTGAATGTTAATCTTATGCGCGCCTCTTCTCGACCACGTGTCTTAATTGCATGTTATTCCGCTTGGTTTTCTGCCTCTTGTTTCTCTGCTGAGATTCTCTAACAGTTTCCAACCGCTTAAGAGTTTGATTTATGAGTTTTGGCTTCTTACCATCTGTTACACAGACTGTAATTCTTGGGGGAAATGGAAGCAAATGCGTTTTAGTGGACATTATTCACACTCTCAGATGGTTTTATGGTGTTTAATGTATGTTTTGAAAATGCTGTTGAATTAAGCTTATGAACTCATTACCGGAATATTCTGTGGTAAATACTATACAAAGTGTGATGAAAGAATCTGTGGTTTGCTGTCAATTACTACAGAAAATGATTTGATTCTTACTGTAGTTTGTAGAAGCACAACATCTCAGTTAACACTGAGACACTTTCAACAGAAGCAAGTACACAACAAAATGTGTAAATAGGAGAATAAACAAAGTGGATATTGACCCTGACAACACCACAACAGTCTCATAGCCAATCAGCGATGGGGGGCGTGTCTTTCATCTGTCAGTCATCTGTAACTGAACCAAATGGAAATAAAAAGTAAAAATTAGTGTAGTCTTAGAAATTAGATGTTAGTATAGTCCAGTTAACCCAGAATGTTACTTTAATAAACAAGGTTTTAATGGACGTATGACAAATGGTATAAATGCACACTGATGTATTTTGTATACTGACCAAAAACTGGTTATAAGGTTTGTCTGAATGCTGTTGCGATGGGATGTGTGTACAAAGATTAGAGCGTGACAAGCAAAACAGAACTTTGAAACACTGCCATTTTGGGACAGACAGCATGAAGAAGAGGAGAAAAGGGACTTACAAATAAACAGTTTGTTCATGGATTGGAACAAGAAACATCTTATAATGATGAAATGTATCGATTCAGTCGATGCACTTAGACACACACAGACACTCAGAGAGAAAGATAGCGGACTAGTGCGCTACACTCATAAAAACGGCCTTGATTACCCTGAGAGAGGCTGTGTATAGATTTTCCATGGCATGTCAAAAATTATAGCCCTATCTGAGAACAGTCAGCACAAGTCTAAATGACAGCAGACCTGAGGCTGCTGAGCCCACTTTAGGGTTCATTAAGAAGGAATCAATTGATTCACGAAACCTGACTAGCGCAACGACGCACATACACAAACTAACAACTACAAAATGACAATGCTGGAAAGTCCTTGTGTGGATTGTAGCTTTAGAGAACAGGTCAACCCAAGAAATGCGACAGCGTTGGGGAGAAACTGACTAAAAATAGCTTTAGTAGCATAAGGGTAGCTCAGCAGTTTTAAAACACAGTAGCTTTCCCAATATCGAACCATTTACTGGACAGGCAGCAGGGCAGCACATTAACCCGTGTGCTACAGGTGATCAAATCACACCATTTTAAATAGGCTTGTTAAATATTGTTGTAACCTTGTGCATTTTTATCAAATCATATTTTACTCTACAGTCAGGTTTCTTTTCTTAAATACTCTTTTATAAAGCTGAGTTAAAAACTAAGATTTTAAGTGTGTCTGCATGGGAGAAAATCTAAATAAATAGTAACACAGAAACGTCCTTCTACATAAAAAAAGTTTCCAACCAAAGAAGTCAGATAATCTCTTCTCATCAACAACACACCATGAGATCATTCCAGTCAGTATCCGTTCTGGTGGCTTTAGCAAGGAAACTGTTTTCCTTAAATATTTGGTCTGTTTGCCCTCTCAGTCAGCGGCAGACATTGACCAGCATCGGTCGGCCACTAATTGCTCTGAGACGGGGTAATGGAGTGCTCTCAGGGGCTCCATCCTCTCCTACAGGCTTCAATACTGTCAGCAAATGTCAATGGACGGCGGACGATTAATGAGCTAGCGTTGATGCTAACGCCACCAGAACTGCCAAAGGAGCCATTCCTCAAATGTGTCCAAACTCTGACAGGAAATGACAGGAAATTTATAAATCTGTGTGATACGTGGAATAAGTCAAGGATTTTGGGGGGTGGCGAGTGGTTGTCAGTGGCGTATGGTTATGGGTAGGTATGTTTTGGCTGTGGGTAAATCTGATGGGCTCAGCTGCTAAACATGATAATGAAAACTGTAACTCACTTTCCCCCCTTTCTCTTTAATTTCATGCCCATATAAACATGGGATGATGCATCACTCTCAGAAACGGTCCAACACAATTCTCATCCTAAAATATACCAACAATCTCAGAGGAAACAGGGCCTGTCAAACAGACATTTCAATTCTGAAACTTTGTTTACATTACCAGAAACATCAGCTCGCCTGTCTGCAGTATTTATCTGTATTTCTATCTGAGCATGTGATGTTCTCAGTCCTACAGGTTTAGATATGAAACATTAAGTTTGCATGAAATCAAAACTGGCCTGTTATGATCAATGCACAGAGTTCTTAAAGAAAACGTCACATGACATCATAACCCTGCTAACAGAATGTTCCCTAAAGGTTTTCTTAGAATTAAGTTATTGCAGTAATGTTAGCAGAACATGAAAAGGCTGTTATTAGGGAATCCCAAACTGTTCAGCTGTGTCCATTCTTTTCCTTTTACTATCCAATCGATTTTCCAGAGGATAAACTCAAACTCCACCCTAACCCCAACACTCAAAAATATAGGGGTTCATTATTTACAGCCAACTAGCTGTAAATGTCATTTCAAATTGACATTGAATGAGTTTTCCAAATAATTAGTGACTATCACAGTTCATGGATGAGATTGCAAGACGGCCACCTTGGGGAAACGGAAAACGGTTCTGCAAAATAATTTCTGAGGGCTCCTACCCTGACACGTTATTGTCAGAGGAAACTCAGATCATCCATCATGGCTGCCCGGCGCTCTATTACTGCATTTTTCACCCTCAGTGCAGATCACTGTTTAATCACTGCCTGGCCCTCACACAACACTGCAGTCAGTCTGCAACATAACAGATGAGCTGCTGGCACCGCCGTGATGGCAGGATCTCCGGAGGAAACAATGTTCAGCTCATCACACTGTCTGGGCCACAAAACTTGTTTGTGACAATTGTTAGGGACAACAGAACTGTAAATGAAGGATGAAGGATTCCCTGTTGAGGGGAGGCAGAAGATTAAGATGAAGATTACTGGAGATTAGTGTTGCGCGTTCATTTGTTTTTATTTGACAAGTTGCAGTTGAGACTCGTGACGCTTTAACACGCCGTCTGAGGTGAATAACTCAAACGTGGATCTCTTGACTACATCAACAGCTGAGTATGAAATGCTTTGGGGGACGACAGTTTTAGCAGTGACTTTTCCATTCTGCTCATTCAGACTAAACAACTGATGTGTGTGATGAGGTATCTAGCATAAAGACACATCTTACAGGGACGGTTCTGTCATAACTTACAAGACATCATGACAACCTTTAGACAACCTTTACTGATAATCTTCAATACCCTGCAAATTAAACTGTTTGTGATGGGCATATTTTATTTTTGGGTGAACTGTATCAGAAATTGAGGGCCATGAAGACAGGTTTCATAACAAATGAAAATAAGAATAAAAACAACATTGCTATTCGTATACACTGTAGATCTAACTGAAATATAGCTGCCTTTCTGCTCTTAAATTCATAGAAAAAGAGCACATAACAGGAAAAGCAATTGTTCAATATAATGATTAAAAAACAAGTCAGACAAATGTCTGTTTGTATAACAAGTACAAGTGATATCAATTAAAGCAGTAACTAGTTTAACTGAAGCAGGGCAGATAAGGAGAGAGTTAAACCGGTGAGATCTGGTTCAGAAGATAATAAAACGTTTCAGTGCAGAGGATCTCGTTTCTCAACCCGTGATGAACTGCCTGTCACCCGCTTATTACCAGCAATCTGTGCCTCCGAACTCTCCCTGAAACAGCTGAGAAGTTTTCAGATGATCTTTCAATGAATCTCATGTCTCATTAAAGCTGCCGTGAGACAATATTGGCATTCAAATCAACATCACAGAGAGAACAGCTGTGAGGATTGAATTGAGATACGCTGATTCAACATCTGAATATCTGAAGTGGAACAATGACGCCTGCATTGACAAAAAACACAGATGCACGCGATCGACGCGTCACCCGCCGCTCGATTTATCAGCAAAGGTGAGATTCAACCTGATTCATCATCATTCAGAATATATTTCTGCTGCGGAGTCGACGGAAGACTGATGCTGAAAGCATCTGTCATTTCCTCATAATGCTGGAGCTGCTCGCAGTGTGAGAGCCCAGATTTATTTATTTATGCTTTGAAACACCGGCCTTATCTGATTTTCAGGCCCACCTAAGGTTTATTTTGAAGCCTTTTGGCAGTTTGGCAGGAATATTGCAGTAATCTTTGCCCCGTCGCCGCAACAACTGATTTCTTTTGCACCGCCCAGAAATATCTGAATCTACAAGCTACGAGTGACCTTTTAAATTGTGTCGTTCAGCCCTCAAGAAAGCAGTCAACCGCGGTTAAGAGGTACATCGAAAAATCATAAACACACACAAACACACCGGGGTTGATTTTCTCTCCGGAGGCACAACAATTTAGCAAAATAAAGCAAAAATAAAACTACTGAATGTAGGTTCACTTTATTACACTATAAATGTATTCATCAGCTTTTATGAAAGCTTCATTTTAACTTTATATTTGAGATTCTGTGGACTTTGGGACAGTAAACATCTACCTACAGTAGCAACCACCTAGAACACCTTAGCAACCAACCAAAACAGCCAAACAGCAACACTGGAACATCTTAGCAGCTGCCAAGCAACACCTTAACAACAAACTGCTGCCGCTAGCATTGTGGCAAGTTTTGCACTTGTAAGCAGTTTTCTTGTCTTTCAGAAAATGTGAAGCTTTAGTTTATATTACCCACCCCAAAAAATTAATTAAAAGCCACATCAAAAATGAAAGATATTGAGGGATTTATGAAATATAAGACAAAAATGCCCCTGTTACCTGACGCATATCACTGAAACTGTCCTGAGAAATCACATCTGTCTCCGTGACAGTCTGCAAGCTCTGTTAACAGCAAAATCGAGTCGAGGGATTCCTGCGCTTTTTATCCAATCCAAAAACTAGTCAATCAGAAATCCTCTTTCTCCTTGTTGATTTCCCAGGGAAGTGTAAACACTGACACTGTGGCATTATTAACATGTTAGCTGGTTTATTTCAGCATTCTGACCAGCTGACAGCAGCACTAAACTACCAGCAATGCTACTGGTCTTATCGGCCAACCAATGGCAGATGGCGTTTTCAGGAGACGTGTTAAATTACTTTTTGCATTTCTAGCGCTAATAGTGGCACATCACTGACACATTTCATCTGAACCCTTTACAAGTTCTCAAACTTTTGACCAAAACATTTTCTTTCCAGCCAAAAACAGGATAATGACTCATTTTACAGATTTTACCCACAAAAAGCAAATAAATATTTTTAAAAATCACTGTGAATTCTCAATAACTTATGTAAAACTGAAGAGTAGCAGGAATGACGCTCTGCTAACATTAGCGTTTCACACCAGGAGTTAAAACATCATAACTGAAGCAGATCAAACTAATCGTGACGAATCCTCAGTGTCCAACAGTTCATGCAGGAAAACAAAGACAGAGAGAGATACAGAGAGAGAGAGAGAGAGAGAGAGAGAGATACAGAGAGAGAGAGAGAGATACAGAGAGAGAGAGAGATACAGAGAGAGAGAGAGAGAGAGAGAGCGCATTAACAGATACACCTCTCTCATCTACTGACATGCATTGCAGTTGTTTCCCTGGGGCTCATGCCAGGCGTGGGTGAGACAGAGAGAGGCAGTGATTGTAATTGGTACTGCTGGGTGAATTCCCCGGTTGCCAGGTTGGAGGAGAATTGCATATGATAAGGTTTGTGTGTTTTATGTACTGCAGCGGGTTACTGAGGGCAAGGGATTATGGGTACACTGGAACCCTGGATCAGTGCGTGCTTTGAGAAAACACTACAGGATCAATGCACAGACCAATTATGCAGATCAGATTTAATGCTGTTGTGTTGGAACGGGGGGTGCCACATATAATGAGTCAAATTTGGGTGGTTGTGTAACTCCAATAGTATGATAAAATCTTTTATACGTTCACATAACAAATTACATAATAATTCACATAATATAATATAATATAAATATATGGAACCTTTAGAATGAATAAATATATGATACATTTATAATAAATAAATAGAAGATTGTGGTTCAGGAAACTGAGACTTGATTGTTATGTTCTGTGTTATCAGTGTGAAAACTGGACATAATTGTCAGTAATGTACAGTAATGCTTTAAATGCAGAATATATATTTTTCATTAGATGTTGGAGTGAAATGTGACCTGGATTTAAAAAAACATCAGACACTTTAATAGAGACATAAATGACACTTCATTGATACATCAGGTAATAATCTTAATATAATTGTCAGGTTTGATGATGTAAATTGAACGCATGAGTTTACAGCGTGTTCTAGTCCATGAGTGTGATGAGAGAAGCCTGTGGTTCTGATTGGATCTGCTGGTGATTATAATATCTCTGTAAATGACACAAACTGAGGACTCCATGGAAACAATGGGTTTGATGTCAAGGCACCGTCTCTCGCAGCTTTTGTGGATGAGAGAATCTGGGCGGAGGAGGCTGGAGGTAACATACAATTTGTGAGGGAACTGCTGTGTGGCTAATTAACCAGGAAAATGAGCCAAAGTTCACCACGCGTTTGCTAGCTGACATTTTTAAGAGGCCAGGTGACGCATCAGGTTCTAGATTCAAGAATCGAGATCCCTGTTGATAAAATGTTTTCATGTGCTACACATTTATCGCAAAGCTACACAGTGCTTCATAATATCTTGTATGGATTTTACTGTATCTTGTGTCTAACTGGCATTACCGTGTGGCGTCAACAACACATACAACCCGACATCTCCAACACCACAGCAAAGCTTCTAACACCAAACATCACACAAAAACATCTTCTAAGGACATCACATGGTCCCTGTAAATATTCAACCATCTTTGTCACAAGTCATTTAGTCTGGAACTGATTTACTGCGTTGATAAATCAACATATTTTGGGAGAAATAAATCATGATCAGTACAATCAGTTTAATACGAAAACACCGCGGCAGTGTAGTGGTCCTGTGATCGTATCAAATAGTTACGCTGTGGTGTTTTATATACAAAAGATTATCAAGCCATCTAATTTTCAGCTTGTAATAATGTTTCTGCTTTCACACTCATCTCAGAATAACAGAACAGTTTCATTTAAAGCCACTGAGGACAGAGTTTATGTAGAACATACTGTAACTAAACAGGCAGAAAGGCTGGAGAGGCAGAAAGACTAGACTGCATAAAGCACTTAAGAAATGTTTGTGTTACAGACAGAGTATAAGAGACGCTCAGCTCACGCTATTCAAGATGACCTAAGTCAAGATTATTGCCTTAAGAAAAACATTTTAGAGGCATTAAACATTGTCCCTCAATGTTGCAATTTATCGTTCTATCGACTCGACTTTCACCAATCAACAGATGTGTTAGCCTGACCACAGAACATAAGGTAACATTCAGAGCCATTGATGCTTTTCATCCTCCGGCAAAAGCAGCTAAACGGAGGACATTTGAGGCTGCGGCTACAACTGTTCAGCTGTAAGTAACTCTAGAAGTATCTGATCTGTTCCTGACATGTTTCAACACAAACATCTGCAGTTTGGTTGTTCATGACCGTGACATTATTGTGTGAGATGCGAGTCTGTTTTGACAAGGAATCGGTTTTCATTCTGAGGGGAAAAAGCTTAGTGTACAAATCGCCTCAGCACATAATACTGCACATTAAACCATCAAAATCAGAACAGCAACTATTTATTTTACTGTATTCCACACATGGGACATCTGCACAAGTAATTAATAAATACATCTTAGACGCATGAGACGGTTGTTCACTTACAAATCATGAATAAACTTAAAGACTAAAGACAAATTAGTGAACTAGCCAAAAATATCAAAACTAGATTTTCCCCTTGTGTTAATCAACAATAATAAATACAAATGTGGTTTGTTTAGCATGTGCAAACACATCCTATGCCTTCATGCTGCATGGAAATTTGTTCATTTGCTGGATCATTTCTGAGGCAAACATACGCTTTGAGCAGCTGTGATTTTCACCAGCTTTAACAACATATGATGTCAGCATTTGGTGATCTACAATATGCCAAAAAATTAATGAAATGAAGCAATTTATGCAGGACTAGCTGTAGCCGATGTCTCAGGTGGTCTACAAACCATCAGGTTCATTCTGTGTTTAGATGAATCTGTTACTGCATCATCAGCAGGACAGTGAGGCTCTTAATGTTGTTTTACGTTACTGAGACCAAACAGAGCTATGAAGACGTCAGACCTTCATCTCAACAGTGCAGAGATATCAGAAGAAAAAAGACAAGAGATCTTAAGATATTTACAGAGTCAGTTTTACAGGTCTCGCGCTGTCTCACCTCAGACTAAAGTAATCCGTCAACTGATGCATCAGAGATCTCCTTCATCGTCTCCTTCATCTTCTTGAGGGAGAATATAGATTTGATGAAGTACCTGGCAGTGATCAACTCTAACGTTCTCTTTCTCAACAGCCAATGAAGGCCTCAGGTGCTACTTGAACTTTCAGAATCTCAGATGCATCACTAAGTCGGATCTCCAGCAGGATGGTGAGAAGCTCAGCACAGCGGCTGCTACACTTTTCCCTCAGCCAGTGTTAAGGATGTTGCCACAAACTAAATCCTGTTGACCGGTTTATTTCACAGATCAAGTGTTCAGGGTGGACTGGAGTTCAAGTGTTTGATCTGAATCCAAGGTTGGGCAGAAATTTCACACCTGTCAAAGCTAGGAAAGATGCAAAGAACTAAAGTAAGAACATTATAAGTGTCTGTAGGACATGAGCAGCTACACAAATGAAGAGACACAACATGACTTCAACTTTTTTAACTAAATTTGTTTAAAAGCAAATTATACTAAGATGAGAATGAAGGAAAGTTAAAGCTGGTGGCCTACAAGCAGAACCAACAACTTCAGTCCAGACCTGAAGCTCATGAGACCATAAACAGAGACACTCATAAAGCCCAGCAGCTTTCAGCCTTACGTTTATGAAGGTCATTTGAATGAGAGCTGAATTTACAGAGCAGCTCGTGTGATAAAACTTACTGACATGAGCAGAGCGGTTTTAAGAGATTTTACCTGTCCACTGTTTACTTCAGACTCTCTGAGAAGTTGATCGTGAGAGAGCGTGTTGCTGTACTGCTTCATCTGACATTTCCAGAGCGACCCAGTAATCTGCTTGACATTTGATCACAGTACATGTTACACGACAATAACATGCACTGAAATCACATCGGGACACGAGTCATGTTGAAAATACAGTGAAATCACACAATTCTTCATTCAACATATACATATCTATGATATATGTGAACCATTTTTGGATAATCTGTGCATTTAAATTGATTACAAATAATATTAATAATAATAAATATCTGAAATATATATACTGTGTGCTACCACAAATTCAAGAATTTAAAAATCGCTCTCAACTTTTGAAAAGTCCACAACTCTGATAAAACCGCCTTTTAACCAGCTAAATATTTCCTTCCTGATGTGAAAATGAAAACAAACCGCTTGTGACATTATCCAAACTGCCCCTCTGAGGATGTTAATGTTGGGATGTGTCTTATTGAGCAGGTGATACTGCCACACTTGATATTGATTAATCAGTTAGACTCACAAATAGGCAAAGACAGCACGCGCCACGTGAAAAGGGCAGATTCAGCACAGAGGGGTAATTAGTAAACTGGATGAGACAGCTACACTTACGGCCGTGGACGCGATTCATTTACCCTCTCCGGGTCAGAGAGACACACGGCAAAACAGAGAAGAGATGAAGGACAACAACCTCAGAGACAAGAAAGTTTCATCTTCTAATGCTTAACATGCATTTAATCCACTGCAGGATGTACTGAGCATTGAATGTCATGGTCCATTGTTCCAAAGGTCTATTATATTATATAAGGTGGCTATAGAATGTATAATATAGAATATGTGGTTCTTCTGTGAACCAGAAACATCAGAATTCTAAAATAAGAATTAGCAATTATTATCTCCATAACAAAAGTCATAATAATAAAACATTCCTACACAGTTCCTGTGATTTTTTTATTATTCTTTACATGACCCTGTAAACACAACAGTAAATGCTATTCAGCACACGTCAAAAACACTGTAATGGGACTGATATCACGACTCTGGCCTGATTTTACCTCAGTAGAAACACAAGTATAATGCCAAGATCTGTTCTGGGCAACTGAAGAGTTTCAGAGCTTCATTCTGTCTGTAAAGGTAGAAGGAAGTTGTATGACAAACAAAACACAAAGTTTTTGAGGAAAGAAATGACCTCTTTGAAGACTTAGCTTTGCTAGGTTGCTAAATTACTTTCCTAGCTAACAACAGGCTGGTTAATGCGACGGCCCAGGGCTTTCTGCTAGTCTTTCTCCTTTGTTAAGTTCTGTGAAAGAAAAAGATCAGACCGCTACTCATTAACTAGCCGTTCTGACTTCCAGAACTGGCCCACGGCTTTCTTTCCCTTTTGTTTTGCTGTTTCTGCTCTGATACGGAGAATTAGGCATCTAAAATTTATGGATACTTCTAAATGGTGCAAGAAGCTGGAAAATACAAAAGAATTTTTAAATCATTCAGTATGTTTAATAATGCAAATCCCGGCTCACATTGTAATACCTTACAGCTGGTTATGATTTTAAAAACCACAACTAGTTTAGGTATGTTTCTAAGAGCAGTTTATGATACACAATATTTTACTTTGATTTGCCTTTAGTCTTTTAAACATTGAAGTTTATACTGTGAGTTTTTGGCTGAAACCTGCTATGAGTATGTAAATATGCTACCGTACATGAAACAGCTAGCATGAGCCGATGGCCTTCAAAATGTAAAATAATACTCATGTGTGTGTATTGAGTGTGTATATGATGGTGCATAAACAACAACAGATTTTACTGCTTCCCTTTAAGAAAAAGTCTAGTTTGCTTTCTATTAAATGCCATAAACTAAAGGGTTTTAAACACCTGGCTTGTGCAACTATGGACACTTTATGGCTTATACATTGTTTGTGTCCTTTTCCTTAAACATTAGCTATTCTAAACAGGACCGCAGTTTTTTTGCATTGCAATGCAGTAAAAAAATGAGATCAGAAATATATTCATCTGTGATGTTTTGTCCTGCATACTGCCTTCTGTCGTCAAACACAGCGGCGTCTCCGGGGCTCATTTCAGCCGCTTTCAGCATTTATTTTTGAATAATTAGTGTGAATATCTTGTGCTGTTTCCTCATCACTCAAAACATCATTACTGAGGTGAAGGGGAGAGAGAGATTCCCCCGGGAGAGATGGGAGCTTCTGAGAGGAAAAAAGATGAGTAAGAAGTCCAGGGATTAGATAATGATCCTCCAAAAAGAGTGTTTACTGCCGAGAAACTGTCCCATACGCACAAGCAGGCAATTAAAGGTGAAACGCCCTGAAGATATGAGCCTGTCTTTCCTGTTCACTTCTTCACTGTATGTGTTTCTGTGGCTGATGTGAGGCCCACGGGTGTCCTGAATAAACGCCTGATCAATCCACCCGGTGATTTTGTGTCACTATTGATAGCTGCTGCTGATATTTGAGGAAAGAACTATTGATATTCGGAGGAAATGAAATATGTAAAGAGTTCAGAGAGAAAAATCACCTCATAAAATCAAACCTAGATTTTTTTTGCTGTCTGCCTGTCTGTTAGCATCTGAACCATCTGTATGCCCACATACTCCTTTAAAGCTAAAAAAAAACTTTACAGTCTCTTCTTTCCGAAAAAACCCAGCTAACAATTGCTAACTATTTATGTTGTAAGAGCATTTTCCTAACAACTCTTTCAGAAACAACAATGTGAATGTCCCACTAATGTTTATTACATCCAGTTTAATATAACAACATAAATCCCTTCAGGCATTTGCTTGAATATTTTCAACAAAAATGACACTGAATGTACATTGTTCTTACCAATACCTCCTGATATTGTTCCAAATTTGAATATATGCAAATAGGATAAGATTAATTATGTCCAAATAAAATTATTATGAGGCAAAATGGAGGATTCTGTAAACTAGGAATTAAATTTAGATCATGACTATGTATGACTATAGTAAAGCAAGTTGGTTTGGAACAACACAAGAGTTCATGGTCACAGAATGTTTATTTTGAGGTGTACTGCTCCTTAGATCATTTCCTGTATGTACAGTATGTTCAGATTCAGGAACTGTGACTCATATCTGCAGACATACAAAAAGATGAGCGGCATTAACACCCGATTGTGAAAGTCAGCAGAACAAAAGCACAGAGAGAGATATACTGACAGTGTCATACCAAAGAAACGAGGCTGAACTAAGAACTATTAAACTAACATTAATCTCTATTGATTTCCCTCAAGCGTTTTAATTACTTCGGCTCGTACTGTTTTTACTCTCAGAAACCTGCTGCTAATGAGACACATTTGTCTGGGCTGTAAAATACGGCCCAAGTCTTCAAAGCAAAATTATTGATTGTAAAAGAAAGAGATGAAAGACTTTTACGCCGCAGTGCCAGAATAGTAACATTTCAAACAGACAGCCCCATTAAAAATTAATAATAATAGAAGTTAATTAAGTTTTGCACTTTTTATTAGCCTTCACTTTGCATCAGGCCTGCGTGAAACGCTGCGGCGGCGACGCATTTCTCGCATTCTCTGTTTGCTTTCGCCCCGTTTCTGACAATGAAAATGAGGCACTTCAAAGCTTCTAGTGCCACGAGATGACAGCAGAGCTGAGAATCGATGGATTTTACTACAAAATCACTGACAGTGCAAAATGTGCTCTACATCTGCAATTCTGTTTTATCTTAGTTTAAGATGTATGGAGCTTCTTCTGCTACCGTGTCTCACAGTCGAGCAACGCGAATCAGAAAAGATCAGTCCATGAAACAGTCCAACCAATGTTTCCTTTCATCGTCTCCCCTCAAGTGTTTGTCAAACAAATGCGCAAATCGCAGATGGGCCACAAGATTGGACAGACACTGTCTGAGGGTCGAGGCAAAGTCACAAAATCTGATGTGGCAGTCGGAGTCAGTCAGACGCTTCAGAACGAGGCACCTGATTTCTACATCTCGCAGGATAAAAGTCATTATTAAGATCTTTTATCTTATTGTTTCTCCTAAAAACCAGTGAAATCATGACATGAAGATGCGTCTGTAAAACCTCCCCAGCAGGGTTTTGATTCATCTGCTAAAATATCTCAATGCCACTCAAACATTTCACTTAAGTTTTATAAGACACTTTGTAAATCTTTGTAAAGGAACCATTAGTATTGTGGAAAAGCATTATACAAAAAAAACATAAAAATCAAAACAATTCTGGCTTCTTACAGCTCATCATCTACAAAACAAATAATCCCTGCGTCTCCCTCAGAGTTTGAGAAGAGATCTCAACAATGTCTCAAACTGTGCTCAGATTTACCTACACAGCAAAGTGTTTGTTTAATTTGAGCTTCAGTGTTTCCCAGCTGAAGTAACTACTCCACCAGCTCAGATCATGCTGGTCAAACAGCTTTACAACAGCTAGAGCAGCACTAACCCAAAACTAACCAGTGAGGAAATCAATGTTTCAACAGCAAATGTTCATCTAATTCCTCCAACATCAGAAGATCTACATTTCCCTCATAACTCCATACTCTCCTGCTGTATGTTGACTGTTGCTTTGCATCTATATTTCGTCATGACGGTTCATCAGTGAAGCTCTGCTCAGGCGTGTATGAAGAGGATTTCAGAGTTTCTAACAGCAGTAATATGATGACATGATAAAAGTGATTGATGTTACATAGCAGCAGTTCAGTCTCGTCAACAATGATGATTTCGAGGGTTTTCTACTCTAATCTCAGTGTTCTTTGCTCTAATAATGACACAATAAGCCAAAGAGCTCCTGAAAAACATGCAGCCAAATGCACTGAATATAAAAATAAATAAGGTCTGATGTTTGCGTCTTTGTACTTCAAAGACTTCATCCATTTGTGACTTCAGGCCAGTAACTCTGCATGCAACTTGCTTTCACAGATGAAAAGCATCGTGAAAACAACTGTAAGTGGTAATTTAAACTCATTTGTTTTGGGGTCTGGAAAGCATTGTGTTTGTGTGTTGTGAGTCTCTTAACACAGCAAATAACAGGATATGACTTAATTAACACACTGAAGGAAGGAGGTTGGAAAAAGGTCATATTGTGCATTATTTGTTCAATTTTGTTCTGAACATTATAGCGCCGCTTGTCAACAATTCCTTCTTTGTTATTCAATATATATTTTTATCTGTTATTCAAAGTAAAAGTATTTACTGGACGTAAACAGATACATTTGCAGTACCTCAGCCGTCACTGAATCAATAGCCAATTTAAAAACACTGAAACGCCTCTTATCTAAAACATCATATATATTATTCAAACATCGCATAAATATTCAACACATGAACACAAATAGAGCAGAATCATTCATAAAACTGACAGAACACAGACTGCAGTCAACAGACTCAACACCTCAGCTAACAGGGAACGTTCTCAGAACGTTATCAAAGTTATCAAAAACATTCTGGCAATAACATTAGTAGAACGCTTTTTAACAGTAAATGTAAATGATGTAAATCATTAAACAATTAAAAATGTTTGAAGAACGTTTTAATAGCCAGGCATCAAATTGGACATTATAAACATTCCTTAAACATTAAAAATAACATTATTAAAGTTTTTATTTCGTAATGGAAACAT
>JBAJNP010006002.1:0-27003 GCA_036877545.1 Yasuhikotakia modesta
AGAACACCACGTCTAATGTCTCTGTGGGTTTGTGTTCCAGGGAAAGTTTAGGAACACTTTTGTTTGTAGAACGTGAGGTAGGTGCTGTGGTTTTACATCTGTGTGAAACTCTGACATCTGTTTCTTCTTCCTGTAAACACACTGTCATCTTTTCATTCGATTTAACCACTTTCTCCACAGAACAAACTCCTTCCAGTGCAGGCTGCTGTTTCTTGTTGGGTGAAACGTGCTGGCTGGAGTCCAGATGAAATATCTGACCTTTCTGAGCTCGTTTTGCTTTAGTGACATGACTAGATTTACACCTGGTTGGATGGATGTTTTGAACAATGGCACCCAACCGCATCCCTCTCCTGGTTCTGGGGGGCAGTTTTTTTCTCTCAAACCTCGTTGATGTGAGTGAACTGTCAGTATTACACAAACTGTCAGTTGTCTGGAACGCTTCAGTGTCTCTCTCTCCTGCAGACACACTGTTCACCTGCACTGATTTGGTGTTGCATGTTTTGTCAGTATTCCCTGATGGTTTCTGATTAAGGCTGGTGATGAATTCTGATAAAGAATCAATGCTGGGTGATTTGATCTCATCCACAGGAGCTTTGGTGAGATCAGACATTTCTTTGTCATAATGCTCTTGCTTAGCATCAACCGTTTCTCTGACAAACACATTTTCACCGCTTGGGGAATTTGCAGCCTGTGGCAAAGAGAAAACATTCATCTCATCAACTGAGGCAGCAGGGGGGGACTCAGGATCTAATGGACCAATGAAGTCTTGATGTAATGGTATGGCAAAACTTGCAGGGCCCTGGTTGTTCTGTAGAATGACAGGCTCTTCAGATCTAGAGATTAGAAAGACTACCTCAGGGTTGCCATTTCTGTGTAATCCCTGTGTGTTTGCAGCATGTTCTTCTGAAAAGCCTTCCTCAAAAGGTCCAATGTTCCACAAACCATTAGCAGCTCTGCTCTGGAGTTCCTCCATGTCAACAGGAAAGCGGCACTCAGCGGGGTTGGTCTGTTGTAAAGATCTGAGTGCTTCCAAAGCAATACTTTCAACATCTTGCAAGCCACTCAGATCAGGGGGCTGTTGAAGGTAACACAGGGCTGCAACGTTTTCAACAACCTGAGCTGGAGACATGAACCCAAACTGGTCACACGCTGTTATTCCTACAGGTACAGAGACCTGCTGCAGGCAGGGTTGGTCCATATCCAGTGAAAGAACTGCATCTCCTGTGTCCGTTGCCAACTTGCTAGCATCAAAGGTAGAAGGGTGCAGAACAAAAGCCTTGCTTAAGGGTGGAACACCATAAATCTGGGAATTCTCTGAAAGAGGGTCCTGGTCAGAGAAGACATGTGACCTGCTAACATACGAGAGTGTAACCGTTGTGTTGGAAAGAGCATCGTCTGGTTGGATCTGGTCTGTGGGAAGAGGTGATGGACCAGAGTCTGGCTCTGGGGTCAGGAACCCATTACTGGTCCCTGGACTCACAAACCAGCCTGATGTCTGTAGAACATTCAGGGCCTCTACAGGACTGGGTTTTAACAGACCCTCTTCATCGTCTCCTGCAGGGTGAAAGACACTGGGCAGGCTGCATGTGGAGGACAGATCCTGAGGCTGTAAACCATCGGAGCTGCTGGGCTGTTCCATATCAACTGCAATCACAAAACAAACCTGTTACTCCCACTCAGCACTGAGTCCCTCACATCTGGAGCTGGATGAAGTCACTGTTGGCACAGTTATGAGGAGGAAATATTACACAAGGCTTCACTGCGCAGTTACATGCTGGCTGCGTTCTAGACTTAATACTGGGACATTGATGGAGTTAGATAACACACATATTAGTATATAACTCTCTATATAACAATATATGCCACTGTAGTACTAATGACTTGCTGTAAATAATGTTATCTTACAAACTTAACTCTATAACATGTCATGTACTGGTTTAACTGGTTTATATGGCCATTATTTGACGCATGCGCTTCTCGGGTTATTTCTCAAACATACGATCTGTACATTTATAACATTTTATTTAATGGATTCGTGTTTTTCTCAGTCTTTATGTCTGGACACATTTCCTGACACTCCTGCTAAAGCTAACAGCTAACACACGTCCAGATGTGCTTCAGGTGTGTGTTGGTTTGTTTGGTGTTTGTTTGGTTGGTGTTTGTTTGGTTAGTGTTGGTTTGGTTAGTGTTTGTTTAGCTCGGTGACATTAACACATTAAGTTAATGTTGTTTTCACCAGGTTATTGTTTTGCTAACGTTAGGACGTCATCACGCTAACACACGTCCTCTGACAACAACACAGCGCGTTTTATCACCGCGCCACAACAACCAGTTTAACCATTAAACACAGCAGCTTATATTTAATGGAGACAAACACACAGCATTAGCCGTTAGCATCGCCGTGCTACACAAAGAGCGTGAACTTACCCGAGCGGAGCGGACGCGTCTGATGCTGAAACTGCGGCGGGTCTCCATCCTGCTGCTGCCATCATCATCATCACCATCATCATCACAGCACTCACTCCCGCATCAGTGACCAGCAGCTGCCCGCACTCATGATGATGAGGAGGAGGATGAAGTCACCGCGCAGGGCTGTAGCATTCAGCGCAGTAACACCCTGACCAGTTCAGCTCTTACACAACTGCTGTATTAAAACTACATCATCACATCTCACACCGCACGACATGCGCTTCATACGTCAGTCATCACATCATCACATCTCACACCGCACGACATGCGCTTCATACGTCAATCATCACATCATCACACCGCACGACATGCGCTTCATACGTCAATCATCACATCATCACATCTCACACCGCACGACATGCGCTTCATACGTCAATCATCACATCAGCGCAACAGAGGTGCAAAAATATTTATTGCTAATAAACCTGTTGTCAGTTTGTGTACATCTGCAGTATATTTACAATAACGTGCTGAGATGTGAGAAAAATTCATAAAACTTAAATAAATAGAAAGGACTGCCACTGAACAACACTAATGCTTTATGAGCATGAAGAAACATCACCCAAACACACAACTCCCATTCAACTTGAGTGGACCATTGTTAGGTTGTAATGGAAACGTTATATAAATGTGTTAAGTGTCTAACATTACTGTATAACAGGAAACGGCCCCTGACTGAAACGCTTCAGACACTAAAGCAGTGTCAGATCACTGAAGGTCAGTGACAAATGATGCCAGCACTGTTTTTACACAGCCAGACGTCCATTTCACTAAAACAAACATGGGGGGAACGTGCACTGACCAGATGTGATTATAACTACTGTTTGTTCTGCGTATAATGTGCCAATAATCTCAAGTCATTACATAGGTACTCCACTGGTGATTCACACAAACTAACAGTTAAAACAGTAGCTTACACAGTCATGTTTAGTGTTCGCATGATAGATGCTTCATTAAAAACAAGGTATTTACATAAAGACATGGCAATGGAAAAAACAACGTCACAGTAACTGAAGTGCATGAAATGCAGACATAAAAACTTCATACCATGTTTAATATATGCTGTGACCAGTGTGTCTGTGATTACTGAGCTAAAACAAGTGGGACTCATAACATGCAGCAGGGCAAGCAGACGCAGCAGTCAGAAGTCCTCCGTGTCTTTGTTCTCAAACAAGTGAAGTCTCTGCTCAGCTGTGAGACCTTCCTTCAGACTCTAAAGAGAGAAGAAACAAACACGAGACGCTTTTATTTACAGTGCAAGGATTTGTAATGGACAATATTTTAAAACGTCTGTATCAACATAGAAGGTATAACATTATATTAGTGGTCATATAAAGATGTCGAGAAACAGTTCATCAGACTAACACTCGTTCACACAACACAGTGTTAATGGCTGAATGATGAAAACTGATTGTGACAATCTGTCACCAACAGTGTCCAGTGACACGGTGACACACTTCAGTCTCTCAATGCCCCTGTGCTTCAGATGAACTGTGTGAGGACAAACCAATGAGTGCACATGTGATCACAGGCTCTGCCCTTCATTCAGAATCATCCTCACTAACTAGGGATGGGCGGTATGATGTTACCTAGCACGCAATGCTAAAATCAACTGCTGGAGATTCTTGCATACCAGTCATATCACCTGCAGCACAACTGACAAACAAAATCCATCACCAAGCAGTAAATTACAGTCCACACGATCACAGACAGACTCCTTCATGCAGACTGCTGTGGTGATTATAAGGCAGTGACTTAGACGTGTTTTGCTACCCGTGTCCGGTGTGAACAGACTGTAATTGCAGGGTGTTTACAGCTGCCATGCAACGTTGCAACTTGTTGCATTAATATAAAGTTTAAGCTGGTTTTGTGATGATGCTGGATGTACTTGTATGTTATTAATAACATTCAGGTTCTAAATTAATAAAAGAAA
This sequence comes from Yasuhikotakia modesta, assembly GCA_036877545.1. Classification (NCBI taxonomy): domain Eukaryota; kingdom Metazoa; phylum Chordata; class Actinopteri; order Cypriniformes; family Botiidae; genus Yasuhikotakia; species Yasuhikotakia modesta. Next base: position 4,403 of record JBAJNP010006002.1, read on the forward strand.
ATATTCTTACTAAATGAAATACATTTTGTAAAGTATTATAGGAAGTTTATGTAATATATAAAACATTTGATGACATGAGATCAAACCACCCAGCCCTACTGTCACCCACTTTTAATGATGATCATGTGAATAATACAAATAACAGCTGGAAACACTGTGTTCTGTTAATCACAAGTGATCAATAAATAACTCCAGCTTCATAGAAAGAAATTCTTGATGTGAGGTATGTATGGGGGGGTTGGCATGTATTGTCCTTTCTAAGGACATTTACCTACAATTAGAAGGCATAAGATCTTCAGGGTTTGTCCCAGTGCATGTCACGATTCACAGACTGAGAACAGAGGAAAGGGAGAAGACACACAGCGCTGTGTGTTAGAAAGAGGAGCGTTCAAAGCACATCTTACCATTACCAGACATTCTCCTGTGAACATACAGCACACAGAGTTGTGTTGCCACAGAACTACTGAAGATGCATCGTTATTCCATGGGCAAACACTACTGACCTGAGGGTGGCAGTGTTCACCAGATGAATGAAATAAACACTCAGACACGCTGCCCTGAACGTCTCACCTTTGACCTCATGGTTCGCTCAGAGCGCTTTGCAGCTGCGGCAGCCATCTTTAAAATGTCTGGATTGCTCTTTGACTTCATGATATCTGAAAGACATCATGTGTCAGTCAGAGGTTTTACTAACGGATTAAAATTTAGTGCAGTTCCAGCAGCACTACCGTAACCACCGCGCTCCTCGTCCTCCAGCGCGGGCTCCCCCAGAGCCTCGTGGGCCCGCTGCAGCTGCTCGCGGAGCCGCCCCAGGTCCCGCTCAGCTTTGGCTCTTGCGATACTCAACTCTGTGTAGATGTCCTTGTATTTATCTGTTGCATATTTCTTATCCTGTGAGCATTGCACACATTAGCCATTAATGATAATAAATCTCATTGTTAATAAGACACTAAGATGCAGCACTTACTCTTTGGGCAGTCTGCAGTTCATCTTTTAAAGAGTTTATCTCCTGCTTCAGATACTGCACTTCTGACTCCTTCACCCTCATCATCACCTGTAACACACAAACACACTGAGTCTCTCACTCTCAGGACACTCCACAGGAAAGAAGCTTGTGATGTGATGTAACACCTCCAGCTCATAGAGTTCTTTGCCATGTATGACACCCCCCCCGTCTCCACCGTCCTCACTGGTCATCGATCGCATCCTGGTGATCTCAGCGGCCAGGCGGTTGTTTAGCTCCTTCACAACAAATGAAACTATTTTCAATATTGAAACCTTAATATGCTGAGACACCTATGAGATAGCCACTCATAGCTTCACCGCAACACTAACAAAACACTGCTCTGGTTAAAAACCACTCAGTCCTGACTCAGACAATGTCAGATGAGAAGAAATGACACATTCCTCTTTAAGATCAGCGCTGGTGGTCACCTGGTTGTGTGCGTTGAGTTCCTGGTTCTCTCGCTGGCACTGTCTGAGGGCCTGTCTTTCAGCCTCAAGCGCCTGTGCTAGATGAGCATTCTCCAAACACTTCTGAGAGTACTGCTCAGATAACACCTCAATCTCCCTCTGGTACGACATCAGCTCTTCCCTGCGATGCACACACACACACACGTTTTGCAGCTGAGTATCAGACACTTGTCTAAAGATCTCATGTGAAGTTGTTTTTCTATAATGATAACACATGATCTCTATAACATGTAGAAGCTGTTATCATGCACAGAATAAAGGAGAAACAACTGACTCATGTTGCTTGTGGATTTCCTCAATGTCTGCGTTTTCATTGTTACTGTTGGCCTTGCGCGCTTTCTCCAGCTCCCGCTCCAGCTCTGAGCGATGTGCGTTCTTCATCGCCTCAATAGCTGATCGAGTAAAAGTCAAGCATGTAAGTGCAAAACCATAAACAACACAAAGGTTTAATAAAACAAACAATCAAAAAACAAACGAAACAACTACAACTACTGCTTGACCAACCAGCTATGGTGGCAGCTGTCTCTTCTGCCAGCAGTCTCTCTTTCTCGTCCTGCAGTTTCTCCAGTTCCCGCTGGTGTTTCCTCTGCAGCTCATCAATCACTTTCTGATGGGATACCTCCATGGCAGCAAAGCCTCGCTCACATGTCGCCTGTAGGATGGAAGGAAACGGGCGATTAGTTCATGTAGTTTGGGTCGATTCTAGTTCAGTTCTACTGTTCTGAGAAGGAAGACACTTACACAGACAACAGAGATTAGCAATGTGTAGATGGCGGCATCTACACAAAGCTAGAAGTTACCCTAGGATGAAGATAAGGGGCACAACAGAGGCCAGTGAGAGATGGCTTTGTAAAGGTAATTTAACTGCCTACTAAGTGGCCTCAAGAGATATCTGGTCACTTAATCACACTTACATATGTATGAAACTTTAAGCAAAATACCCAACAACAAGTTGTTAAAGTTTCAGTGTTGAATTTATGAACTGCACTGTGAATATCTGATAAGATCTTACACTTATCTATTGCAATGAAATATTTGAAATTAAAATATTTTCGTGTGCATTACATGTCCAGAACCTGTTCTGAGGCCACAGTGTGGTGCTAGCTCCCCTAACTATTTATTTACGGTACTGATTGTATTCATGAGGTGTGGACCACGTCTGAAAAACAAGTTTCCACAAAATGTGATTTCTTATGTTTACAGGATGACTAATAATGACCAGCATCACAAAGAGCACTTCAGTTATAAGCAGCTATTCATCCACACAGCTGAGAGTATAACGTCAGTAAGTTTCCACAGAAGATTGTGTCACAATCTCAGCAATAGACACTGTCCAGCTGATCAGATGAGCCAATGAAACCATTGTTTTCATAGAGCTGAATTCCATGTACAGCGTCTGTCTCATAACAATCTCCTGCAGAGTGGAGCTACTTCCTGTCCTCGTATCACAACCACACCTGCATGTTTAAACTCCAGCTCTCTGAAAAATCTAACTTCCTCAGAAGTCAGAAACTGCAGTTTAATGCATATATAAAGATCATTTAAAAGAAACTGTGTATTTGTGAAATAGATTTAGCTAATTCAAATAAAAACTATCCTGCAACCATAAGGAATATAAATATAAACTTAAATGCCATTTAAGAATTAAAGGTAACAATTGGTTATAAATAATTCAAATGAATAGTTTACTCAAATGAAACTTCTTCCATCATTTACTCACTCTTGTTTCTTTCCAAACCTGTATGATACATTTTTGCTTCTGAAGAACACAAAAGTCATGTTGGCAACCAAAGAGTAGCACCCACTGCATGGACACAAAATCAGACATTTCTGAAAACATTTCTTTTGGAAAACACAGAAAAAGACAGTCAAACAGATTTGGAATGGCATGATGAGCAAATGATGGAAATGTTACATTTACATTCCTTGATTATTTTTGCAATCTTTGAAGATAAGCTGCAGTTTAAGTGCTTTTAGAACTGGCTGTTAATGAGGGACAGAGACGGTTTCAGTCAGAAACAAAGAAAAACAACCAGGAGAACCAAACGTAGCCCACCAGCTTCAGTCATTAACTGCAGACGTTAAGATTACCCAGAAGGCTTCTTCATAAATGTCCAAAATGGATTTTAATTGTTTTACATTAGATTTGTTTCTGCTAGAAATGCTTTAATACACACTCCCAGCTGAACACCCAACAAGTACAAAATTATCCGTTTGCTACCTCATCATTTGGCATATTTACACTCATCATGCAAACTAAATGTTAAAGCCATGCGTCACTGCAGATAGAGATTAGGTTAGACCAAAGCAGCACAAAGCAGGGTTAGTATGAGGAAAGGGTCGGGTTTAAGGTTGCCACATAAAGTCATTACGAACGGTGAACAGCAAGGACACGGAACTCTTTGACCTTGAGCTTTTCCAGATCGTTCTGGTATTTCAGACGAAGCAACGTTGCATTCCCTTCTCGATCTCTTCGATTTATTTCCTCAGATAATTCAGACAGCTGGGTCACAAGCTTTTTGATCCGTAGTTTGAGAGAAGATGAGTTTGGCTTGCTGTCCTCTCCAGGTTCTGCAACATCACGGCCCACAGCATCTGTAAGCTCCTCCATCTCCTGACTGAAGTGTGCTATTAGGTTACTGCACTCCATCTCATGCTTCTTCTGAAGGTTCTCCATACACACAGTGAGTGAGTCAATCTCCTTCACATTTTCCTCTGACCTCAGCCTCAGGGTCTCACCAGCCTTGGTCACTTCCTGCCTCAGCTTCTCTGCTTCTTGCTCATATACCTCCTTTAATTCCCGCAGTTCCTTTTTATGCTTGGCCACCATGTCCTGAAGCTGAATGGCCTTGTCCAGAGAGTCAATTGGTTCTCCCTCTATCTGAATGTGGGTGAACTCACTGACTGGGTTCTGTAAATCTGACATAACCTTCTGCTCAAGTTCAAACCTAAGCTTTGTGTTTTGTGCCCTTAAATCAGCACAGTTCACACAGACAGCTTCATTAATCTCTCTTTCAACCACTTTTTTCTCCATTATGCTATGCTGAATTACCAAGTATGTCCACATTACCTCCAAAACAGCCTCACGAACATATTCAGACCAGCACCTTGCTTGAGTTCCACAGCTTGAAAGACTTAAAGCTACTGACTGGAGCTGCTCACTGGCAGGTTCCGTTACGCCTGCAGCTGTCTGACTCAGTAGAACCACTTTCTTTTGTACAACCTTAGCAAGATTTTTCATAAAGCAGGACTTGGAGACATCATCAAACAAGTCATTTAAAATATTACATTTCACGGTTCTCTCCTCACTCAGTCCATGCCCAGTGCTTTCTTTTGTGCAAGTTACAGGAGTTACAATACTTTGATTTTCTTGGGGTTTGGAGATTTTATTCTTTAAAAGTAGCAGTTTATTGTCCCCTAGCATACGCTCTATAACATTTCTGATGTCTGCAAGGGGCTGCTCACCCCCAGAGTCTTTCTGACTTTCCTCTAAACCGCCTAAAACCGTACATAGGATCATGTCCTCCAACATCTCCCTCACCACTTCTGCCTGATTCTCCTCCAAAACATTGCTCCTCATGCCAAAACTGTATGAATCACATCCTTTAGTTACTTCACTGCCACTTACCAACAGATCAAGAACATGATTAAGAGCCTCAGACCTCCTCCTCAAGTCTTCCACTACTTCCTCAATCACACCATCACCTGGCTGTCTTTCTTTTCTCTGCATCATTTCTTGGCACCTACTTCCTGTCTCACTACCAAATGTTACTTCTGCCTTTTCCTTCAACATACTAATTTCCTTCTGTGCATCTACAAGCATTTGACTAAACCTTCTTGTAGTTTCTTCACTTTTGGTGAGGAGCTCTGCGTTCTGGGCCTGAAGTTCTCTGCAGATGTGCTCAGCATTGTGAAGCATCTGCTCCTTCTCTGAAAGCTTGGCCTGAATTATCTTAATTTGGTGTTTGAGTTCTTCGGTCTCTGAAGGCAACGTTTTATCATTGTTGTCATTATCTGCTACGTGAAATCCAAGACCCTTAAGTGTGGCCTCTTTAAGTTGCAGTCTTTTCTCTGTCTCTTTCAAACTGTTACCCAGCACCTCCAATTTAATGAGAGCCTCTTGAAGCTTCTGCGATTTGTCACTAATTTCTTGCTCATAAAAGGTTTTATCTGTTAAAGTTTGCTTTTTATCCTCCTGCTCAGTCATATCCTGGTTTATGTTGCCTTGTAGATTCTGTTGATTGCTGCGTAGTCTATAAAGCTCTGCTTTTAGCCTGTCTATTTCCTTATCTGCTTCTCTCAACTGGTTAACAATTTCCTGATAGCGCTGGTTCAAAGCTACGTTTTCATTTGCAAGCAGCTCAACCTGCTGCGACAGATCTCTGCTTGTGATTTCAGGATGGTCATCTATGGAACAAGCTGATGAACAGGAACTCTTTACACCCTCCATTTTCTGTCTCTGGACTTTCCCTAACATGTCCTCCATGGTTACCAAACGAGCTTCATAATTGCGGATGCAATCTCCAGCCATTTCCAAGCTTTTCCTCATTGTCTCATTCTCAATTTCCTGTTGGTTCTTTAGATTTTCCAGCAGCTTTTGGCACTGCGTAATTTCACCTGACCTACTGTGCTCTTTTCTTTCCTGTTCTTGACTACACTGTACCCAGACATATTCGCTATGTGAGTGCACAAGCTTTATTAGTTCTCTTAAAGTCAAAGGCTTACTGACATCTGTCAGTTCCTCAAGCTCCCTAATCTTGCCTTCACTATCGAGAAGTGTCAAACTAAGAGTTGTTTGAATGGAGTTTGAGGGACAGACCTCTGAGGTGCTAGTGTTTATGGTGTCAGAAAGGCAAGGTTCCTTTGTGGACGAGTGTGAGAGCGAAAGGCCAAGCTGTGCCTGCATGTTGCGCTTTTTCAGTTCCTGCAGCTGTAGAAGTTCTTTGGTTTCCTGGTACTTCTTTGTTAAGCTCTGAGCTTGAGAACTAACCAGTTCTGTCCTCTTCATCTGCGGCTCTGTCTCAAGACTCAAAGGTGACTCCAGCTTGGAAAAGGGGACCAGATAGTAGATTAACAAACAGCATAGATGATCAACCGATTCATTTTCAGATTATAATTAACAATTTCAAATACATTTTAAGGATCTTTTAAGGATCTGAAGCAAATTTACATTTAATTACATCATCTGTGTCAGTAAATACATTCAGCTTCTTTCATGGATGATGCAAATTAGATCGCTAGAAAAAATGATGGCAAAGGTTAGTAGATCCTAATTATACATGCATATTAAATAGTTAGAGAGACGTTTCTTGGGGTAAGTAATGCAAAATTAGTGCTAGCTAAAATGCCATTAGCATTACATGCCAAACAGCTACAGGTACGTTATTCTGAAGTATCTGGCTTTTCTGAGAAACAAATTAACTTGCTGCAGCCCCACTACTGTGTGTTTCTGTCTATTTCTACAATATACCTTTGATTTAAAGTGAATTAATACAATCTTTAAACCAACAACTGTTAAAGTGCACTTGTTAAAACATGGCCTCCACACATATTCACACGCAGCATCTTCAGTCACCTCTGAGGAGCACTGTCTACACAACTACACGACTGAAACCTTTACAAACATTTACTTAATATTTTACAAATCTAACAAAAAAAACTCTTTATTGTGTGACTAATTCCACATAGGGCAACAAAGAATGTTGTAAGTTTAAAATACAAACAACATCTTTGAAACATTGAAAACTACAATGACAACACAATACACACACAGAGATACAAACAAACACACAGGGTTCTCCCAGGCTTGAGTATTCTACAGCATATGAAAAAGATGAAGAAAAATGTTAGAGATGGAATGAATGGTTAAATATTAATTAAACATTTTCATGCAAATGTATGCTTAACAGGAATTGTGTATATGCTAATATATGTATAACCATTCTCTGCAAAAGACCTCTGATATACTAACTAAACTAAACTATTTTATAAACAAAAATATTTGCCACCTATTTTCTTTGTCTTTTGATGAAATACAAAAATTAAAAATTTCAAATGGACTAAAATATTAGAAAACTAATGCTTAAATGACATGCTGTGAATGATCATTGAGTTTAAACATATCTGCAGGGCAAATGTCTAATACAGATGAATTAATGTTTAGATAATGTTATTCGCATCTATCCTGAAACAACTTGCATGAAACTGAAATTTGTCATTTTGCTCTTTTGGGAGAGAATCTCTCAAACTCAAGGCAAAAGAATGCAGGATCTGCTTATAAACATGCGGCGGTTTCTAGACATGCAACGCATGCATTTGCAGCTTTGATGGTAAAGATGGAAGCCATGTTTTTTTAACTAATAATGACACAATCACATTAAACACTAAATAATTATGTTCAATGAACAAACTGCCACTCATTGTCTTAATGCATGTAAATGATTAGATTGTTATAAAGGAAACTGTCAGATTGACATAAATGAGGCCTACCGGTGAAATGTAACCAGAGCGGATCTGCTGTTCCCTCTCCAGGGCGTCTTTCAGTTGAGCCTCCATTTCCAGCTTGTGCTGGTTGGAGTCCATTAACTGCTGACAGCAGCCCTCCAGCTGAGCTTTGAGCTCTTCAACCTAACAGTGTCCACAACATACAGAGCAGTTATGACAGGATCAGATTCCATGAGCTCAGAAGGTTTCTGTGATTTTACACTGGTCAAAGCTAATGATGTTGAAGGCATGTACCCCTTTCTTGTAGCTCTCTACCAGCTTCTCCAGCTCTGACGCGTCTCTGGCCTGAACCGGTAACGGTACTCTCCTCTCTTCTCTGATGGGCGTCTTCTCCACCTGCTGCCAGCGCTGCTCTATTTCATCCTCCACTCTCTGTTGGTGCTCCAGTGAAAGGGGCGGGGCAACTACCTGGACCACTCCCCCACTCTCATAGTCCATCTTGGCGTTGTCAGTGATGGGGTCAAAAGACGAGCCGGTGACACTCTCGTATCTCCTCCGCCTTTCTTCTCTCCTCTTGTTGCGCTCGGCATTGTTCAGCTCGGCCTGCAAGGTGTCTTCCTCGTGTGCTCTCTGTTGGGCCAGAGCCTGGGCAATGGGACGAAACTCTGCCCAGTCAAAGGTTTTGGACCGTCCTTCACGCCTGCGTTCCCTCGCCCGACTTTTCTTGATTCCGCTGTCCCGCTCTGCCAACGATGCCTCAGAGGACTGTGAATCCTGAGTGACATCAGGCCGGGCTAGACCCTCAAAAGCTCCACAAGATCCGTGTTCATCCGTTAGGCTGTTTATAAATATTTTATGTAAAAATTGTTTAACAACAGGAGTAACACTTTTGTTGTCCTACACTGAGCAGAAGAACTGACCTAGCAACATCTGGGGCGGTGGACGGTCGGACATTTTTCATAACTGCTTGGATCCAGTTGCGTCGAATTCCTGCTGTCATGGCAGACAGCGTATGTAGCCCTTCCTGAGTCTAGAGTAAACAAAATTGAGCATCAAAAGATGAATGATATTCATTAATCTGACAAACCCCTGTGAAGCTGTACAAAGATTGTTTTATTTGCACACTAGAGAACAAACACATTGAAGATTTCCCCTGCAGTTTTGATACCGAGCACAGATATTTTATTGGACAGCTGTAAAGCACATGAATGTTATCTTTAAACACACGTACATGAATCTGGAAGCCATAGTTGCGTTGAGCTTGATACTCTGTGACGTTATAACATGTACTGAGGTCAATTTCTCCATCAAGATCAGAAGCCTGTGGAAACACGAAAGATTCAATCACTCATTCATTCCACAAAATAAGAAATGTGTGCTTGGAATGTCTACAAAATGAATAAATGGATATCAAATGTAGAGTAAATGACCTCTTCAGCAATAGAATCCTTGTAGTATCGTAGACTGTGATCTGTCAGCACAAACCAAAACTTCTTCCACTGAAGCAGAAAGAGAAATAAAAATCAACCTCACCTGCTGCTGTCTGATGTAACGACAGACCGTTCAAGACATTTATTCTTCTTTAAAGATCATAAGGAAAAGGTTGAGAGGCTATATCCTTTCAGCTGTGACCTATTGAAGCGCTACAATCAAAGTGTGTGATGCCCTTTACAAAGCTTCAGCGCAGGCTTTGAGTGAGGGCCGAGAACTTTGATCAACACTGTCAGAAAACTTTCATGTCAGCTTTCAGTCTAAACAGTTTTAATTAAAATCTGACGTATCAAAAATAGCCACTGACATTTTTCCTGCACCATATCAAACAGATTGTAATGAAGTTATACTTGTAGTATTGTTGTGCAGGAACACTACACAAACACTATTAAAACATGCTGTACCGCTTTCATACACACAGTCTGTGAAGCAAGCAGGGACTGCAAAATGTCACTTCATGTTTACTTTTGTCTTTCAAGCCTCAAAAAAGTTAATCAGATTTAGCTTTTGATGTTAAACTGGAGTTGAAGTTTCGTTTCCAAACACGAGGGATGACTCTGTTTTGAGACATAAGCAGCGATGATGTTGTTTATTGTTGACAGAGTAACATGAGCAGATGCTTACCTGGCCTTGTTCATCAAGTTTCACCATCCAACCTTTCTTGAAGTTGAGCAGGTCTGGCTGTAGTCCCAGAGGAAACAGGTCATTAACAGAAACACACAGAGACGCTATTTGTGAATTATTATAAAGGCCTGTTTGTGAGTAACAAATGAGTCTCTGTGCCTGATACGTAAAACAAAGATCTGTGAGACATAACTGTCAGCATTTACTCCTAAAATCTAAAGCGCTAAATCTCTTCTCGGTTTAAAGAAATTACAAACCACAACAGTGTGAGATGAAAGGTGACTTTAGGTGTATTTTTCAGACTACAACAGACAATGCATTGTGTCCAGAGTAAACAGTGTGTTTAGAGACAAATGAACTTGTTACAGTCATAAAGGTCAGATATTTTTGAGGCACATTAGACTCTGGAACAGTGAGTTTTTGACAGCATTTTCCACTTGACGCTAAAGCCTGAGAGTGGAGGCGCATGGAGACATTATTATATCACGCTGACTGAAATATTCCAAAACAGTAGTCCATCTTTCCCTTCAAAACAAGCCAAATCCTGCTGCTCTCTTTAACCTTCAGCCCAACAGAACAACAGAGGCATTGTGCAGGGTTTGGAAGCAGTTCATCTCACACCCTCAGCACACAGTGTTCGCTGACTGCAACCCTCCAACACTATTTCAAATGTACAGCAGGCTGTCCAGTGTCTGTGAGGAGATCTGTCTTACTGTCATGACGGATTCTGTAGTCCTGCGGTCCAGAGATTTGGCTCTCCTCAGCGGTGGCAGGGTGGAGAGATGGAAGTCTTGTGCAGAGTCCAGCTTCTGTTCCTAAACACAGTTAATGAACTGACAGGTTAGGTTACACCCACACATGTAAACGCACAGGATAATGATAGCAGATGCAACTAGTTAGTGGTGTTTACTATAACTCATGCTCTGAACAAATTTCAAGTTTTAAACTTTGATCCATCACTGTGCCAGTACTGTTTTTTACAGACATGAACAACAGCTGAATTTCTTTGACATGTTGAGATTTGATTGCAAGTAATTATGCTATACACACACACACACACAAGCAGCTAGCCTCATTATAGTTTCAGTGTCAACCTTTTGTTACACTGACAAACGTGTCTGTTCACAACAATAATCCCTGTTATTTGTCAGAGCAGTTTGACCTGCTGACTGCTTCCTCCACGATCACACACACGTTAAACTCTATTCAGCAAACGGAAGATGCGATCACAAAAGAATGCCATGAAAACAAGATTCTTGATCAAAATCTCCAGCGTTACATTGTTGAGTAACCACCAAACCTGGCAATGAACCAACATGTGGAAACAGAAACAAAAGGCAAGGTGAACTTTTACCAGTTTCAACCAATTGGTGAGCTTGTATGAGTGAGAGAGGATGTAAGTCTGGGTGGGTAATGTTAGAAAATACAAAACAATTAAAAAAACAGGCTGGACAAGATACTGCAGTTCTGTAAACCAACCAGCCATAAAGACAAAAACACATAAATATAGTAACTGTTCTTTTTGTCAAGGAAAATGTATTTAGCCCCAAGCACACAACAGACTGAGAAAGGAAAAACCGTCAGGGGAATCTAAACTAATAATGGAAACTGGACATTTATTGAGACAGAAAGCAAAAGGGAAAAGCAGAATTTTCTGTGTGTTCAAATGTGTTTATTACAAAACTTGACAGTTTGCATTACTTTGTTCCTTCTGTTAAAAAAAATAAACATTGCAGCTTTTTCTCCACATAGCGACAGTCACAGGACTGACAGGAATGCCAGGCTGTGGAGACACCAACAATCTGTCCAACATGAAAGCAAGTCATATGTCTTTGGTGTAAATCATGGGTGAGAAGATAAAGCAACAGTCACACACAAAGCAGAGTTGGAATGGTGAGCTGGGATGTGTCTGCAGGAAGTGATGACAGCACTGGGAGAGTGTTCATTACCTCCCTGTGGAAGCGTCTCGTTTCACTCCGGCCCTGTCTGACTGCACTACGGCTCGTCTCCTCCGGTCTCTCAGCGTTCTCCAGCTCCAGAGCCTCCAGCTTCTCTATCACGTTTGAGCGGCAGCTGTAAACACAGAATGATGGATTCATCAGCGCTGCTCAGCTTTCACTGTGAGGTCATCAACACGCGTGTGAATGTCTGAATCTTCACCTCATTCCAGTCCAGTGTTTAAAGTTTTAACGGGTGCACAACAGTATTTGGGCTCTTTTACACACACACACAAATCACACTTAATGTAGATCAATTATTACATTAAAGTGGGTGTAAATATGAAAAAGGTTGCTAAGTGTTTTATTTGATTTCACTCATTGTGAAATGACTTCACTTGGATTTGTGTTTTCATTGTATAACATTTACACATAGTAAAAAGTTTCCAAACACCTTTTGAGGTTCCCAGTAATATATAGAGAAAATATTTTAATATCAGTGGAAAGGGGTTAAATGTAAATTCATTTCAATGTCTTGACTGTTACAGACAGGAATTTGGTTCACAAAAATGAGATTTGAAAATATTAAGTGACTTTTTAAAAGTTGACCATTTTGGGATCTGCACAGCACCATCAGACCACCTTAAAAGGGCAGAAGAAAACCAGTGAGTGAGGTATTTGTGTCACATGACTGCTCACAGCCTCATTGGCTGCTGGGTACAACATGGCACCATTCCCAAAACCCAAATTAAGCCAAAGTGGATTCTTTCTTTTGCTCTTTTTGGACACGTTTATAAATTCTTGAGTCCTGCTCATCTGTGAATGGTCTTCTTGTGAGGAAAAAATGAGCTCTCTTAACAACAATGCACCAAAACCTTTGCTTGAAATGTTCTGAGATATCTGACTTTCATCAGAAAAAATGAAAAATGGAAAGTAGCAATAATGTCTACTGCTAGGGTTCACTTTAGTGGCAGAGGTGATCCGGCCCGATAAGGTGCTTGTTGTATGATCTCTGCTGGTTCTACCCACCGGACGGCTCTTCTGGGTCTCAACACATTCTAGACGACAGTGTTTCAGTGTAACTGCCTTTAAACAGTGAGAGATAGAGAGAGTTGGTGAAGAGCTTGTGCTCACCTTCTCTCAGGACTGAAGACAGAATCTTTCTCCTGTCTTTCAGGACTGCAAAGGCGGCTGCGTTTTCGGGCCTCACCCTCGCTACGGCGGGACAGAGCGCGTTGGGCACGCCCCATCAGTTCAGTCGGGTGGCTGTCGGTGCTGGTGACGGTACTGCCGCTGGCATCCGAGTCCAGAGAACTCATGGAACCGCTAATGTGGGAACCGTTGGACAGCAGACTGCTGCCTGATGGGAAGGGGTCGCTGGGAGCAGGGGAGAAGCAGCGGGGGATGCCCCCCAGCTCTCCGCTGTGCCGGCTGGATGCACTGCCGGTGGGGGACAGGGGGTCATGAGAGGGCTGGGAAACAGTGGAGTGGAAGGAGAGCCCGCTCCGGTCCACTTCATCACCGTTCACAGAGCTCTGATCCGAGCACCGACTCAGAACTGAACCCTCACCTGTAAAGACAATAAAGAATAACGTCACGTTGCATAACTGTATACGGGGCTCAGCAATAACCATTAAATCTACTGGCTGTATGACAAAACAACTAGCTGTTCAAAGCAACAGATCGCTAACTGACCACATTCTGTGTCTGCAGCTACACTGTTACCACAGAAACATTACATCAGCACCATTGGAGAAAAGTGCACAAAAACATTAAGTATTATACGCTGGTCATAGATTGCTGCTTATTGTTGTGCACTACATTTGGACCTGTATGTTTTGTATGTTTTTACTTCACTACAGTTCCCATGAGAAGGCCTGTGGAGAGCAGTTTTCTGCCCAGTGTTGATGTGTTTTTACTGTAACTGGATAACGGGGCGTGACATAAAGGAGGAGGAGTCAATCATTTTTGTTGGATTTCCTGAGAGAAAGACTGTAAATTCTAAAAGCAGAAAGTTAATTCTGTCCCTGTCTAGGACCTCCTCAATGTTAATATGCAGCACATGGACTGAAAGCCACACAATTTGTCAGACAAAGGGTTTTTGAGAACCTCCAGACCTGCAGAGGGCAGCTGCGAGGTAAGCGGTGTTATTTCACTAGCAGACCATATCTGGGACGCGTCTGCTTCTCGGCTCTGCAGCTCCTCCTGCCATATGATAGAGCTGGAGTCTGGAGTCGTCTCCACCTCAGGGATGCCTGAGCTAGTCACGGCCACCTTGGCTGGGCCAGGCTCCTACAAACACATCCATACTTCTCATTAAGATCCAGTCCATTCCCATGGCAGCACCACCTGAGTGCCTGACATCATAAGCATCAGATCCCACACAAAGCTGTTTCTTAAAATGAAGACCTGTGAGGTTCATGTGAGGTACCTGTGAGGTTGTTGGTTCCACCTTTCGTTTCTTTTTTTGGTTTTGCTTGTTAGTTTTCGGATAAACCACCAGCTGTTCACTCCATCTGATGAAAGATCAGAGGTTACTGCAAATTACTGAATTGGGAACCATCATTTCTATCCAATGAACCATTGTTTGCACAATCTAGTTTGTATATAGAAAGTATAGTTTGGAGTTCAGTAAATCTACCCGTTGATGATCTCTTTATTGTCTCCTCTGATGTAGTACTCCTGCTCTGGGGTGATGATGCATAGCGCGTTCTTCTGTCCGGTTCTGGGCTCAGCATCTGTGACGTCCGTGCAGAGGTTCATGTTGACGGTTCCTTGCGGCAGAGTGCTAGGCTGTAGGAGACACCAGATGAGACAAATGATTTAAGATACACGTACAGTTTAACATGTAAATCACACATGACAGACCTGAGAAAATTATTACATTAGCTTTGTGGCTCTCAGAGGAGATGTGAGACAAATATCCTCAAATAAGTCTAATAAGAAACAGATTTAATCATTGATACAAGAGAGAATAACACCAACAAGCCTCCAGCTGATGTTTGTGTTCTTCACATCATCCCTGTGCCAAAACCAGCACCACAAACATACCTGTATTTATACCATCATACTGACTGCAGCTGATCTAATGAAATGTTCTAACACATCTTCACCTCAACGGCTCACAGACTGACCTGTGAGTTCCTCTCATTTATTTATTCATATCATCAAACTGTCTCTGGATCTGAGACGTAGACTGTCAGAAAACACTGCTGGTTTTGTTTCCATAAACAACAATAGAGCCTGCGGGTCCATGCCCTCATCCCTCAGACCGTACGCTGACACAACATACACATCAACGATTTATTCAACATCCAGATGCACACACAGATCTTGAGTGGAGCTCAGGTGAAGGGCAATAAAATACTCACACACCTAACTAACAGCTGAGGAGTTACAGATCTGTTGAGCACCAGCACCAAGTGAACTCAGAGCCTCAGACTGACACTCAGTCGTCTCAGCTTCTGCTCTGGCTGTTATCAGACGTTCTGTCCACTTCAGATGTGAAACAGGTGCCGTCTTTTCCTGATTCCTTTTATGGTCATTTTAAGTGATCTAGCTTTATTAAAGCTGCCAGTAAACTCCAGGGAATTCCAAATATGGCAATTCCAGCGTCAAACAGAGTCATTCTGTTTCTCCACAGAGCTGATGAGGAAAAACTCGCAGTGTAATGAGATACCAGACGCAGAAGAAGACAAAAAGCATTTCACGTCACTCATTGCGTGGCCCTTAAAACATGAAAGATTTCATACTTTTGTAATGTCGTAAATCATAATAGACAACAGCAGGTACCAGATAACTGATTTCACATTATCCAGAAGAGAACTTAACCAAAATTGTAGCATAATTCCCTGTAAACCTGCCAGTAGCCACAAACGCACAAATAAACTGAGCTATGGGTGCCAAAGTTCAAAAGCAGTTCATTTAGGTCTTATCTTTGGCCTCACATGGGAGTGGGTGTCTGTAAGAAGTCTTCAGATAATGGAGGAAAATATGAGGCAATGCATGACAGAATGATAAATGCAAGACTAAACAGCCAGAGGCTAATGTTTCCTACAATTAATGGATCTGTTTATAATGTCTTGTAGTACACATACATACAGGCAGTGAACAAATGGTTTGAAAAAAGTATGCCAAGCCCACCATTCATGAGTTTTACATTATTATGGTTGTGATCCAAAACAACACATCCCATATCCTTTCATTGTTTCATTGCCTTTAAAACAATTCAACTATTTTTGGTGTAAACTTTAATTCTCACATGCCCACTTGAACTGCTTTGTAGGAATCTAAATGGCAAAACTGCTTCACAGTCCAACACAAAGAAACAAATTCACCATTTTCGGATTAAGGCCACAGGGAAAACTAAACTGTTATGGGGTCATCCGACAACATATCGATGTGAGAGGTTTCAATTTAAGAGAATTTTAATTTAAATTATGTCATTTGCTCATCATCAAACTCAATGCTCTGTAAAGACTAGAGACAGTCAAACAGGTTTGGTGAACATGAGGTGAGATAGCAAAAGCATCAGTGTTCATGTCTATACAAACCTTCCAAAGTCTGCAGTATCTCAAGGCTATGAAACGGCACCATTTCACGTAACACCTGGCAACCAGCAGCCGCTCTGGTCTAAATCAAACTCTAACTGTTTTTACTGTCAAAAAACAACTCCAGGGAGGACAAAACTATTTCCCATGGGACCAATAGTTTAGTCTTAAACACACATGTAACCCTGTATGTACATTAATGTGCCACAATTGCCTAGCAGCCATAAACAACCTGACATTTGATTGTTCATAAAGCGTCACTTTCTAACTGAAAATTGCTCAGTTTTATTCACTTTTAATTGTGTCAATTTAATTCAATTGTTGGTTTAATTGTTAAACCATTCGTTTAATTGTGGTTACTGCCGTTTTATACAAACAATCAATCACGCTAAACTCCATAACCGCCTGAAACTGTGATAAAATCACTGTGATGCTCAGACCGTCATGGCTGGATTCATGTTGATTCTATACCACATTACATATTACAGATAAAGAGAAATGAAAAGCCCGGAGTAGACCACATGAGACGATGCTCTTTGGTCTTGTTTTAGAAACAGTATTGTGGCAGGACTCTCCGCAGATCTCAAGGCAGATTTTACATCTCCATGTGGTTTTGGGGGACTGACGTTCTCAGACAGCGTCACCAGCACTCTTAGTTTCTCCAAATAAGGCCATATTGGGGGAATGCAGTCCTGAGGCCAGACTTCACTTCAGAACTGACAATTCAAACAGTTTCCTTCAGGAACCAGGACTGTAGATGAACACACATCATGTTTATAATATTCATCTGTATGAACAACTACTTACTGGACAGTTATAGGATCATGCTTGCAAATGGTTTAAAACGCTTCCATATTCAGACATGCAAAACTCTGTTAATTATCTCAGAACTTTAATCTGAGCTGAAAAGAGCAAGTCTGAAGTGTTTTATATCACCTTATACTCACAGCCTAAACATAACATTAAATTATTTACATCATAAAAGTTTCAGAGAGAAACAGTACAGATCTCACAATACAGTGATTCAATGAAACTCTAGACAAGTTCCCAGGAGGAAGACAAAGTAAATTATGAAAAAACTCTTATGAAAGTCCATTTAGGTTCTTGCTTGTCGTGTGCTTGATCATATAAATCACAGCTGTGATGGGACCGCCTGCTCTGCTTTACTGAAGATTCGCTGATACATCACACACATCTGTCATTTTCTGCTCCACATGCAACATAACATCTAAAACGTAGCTGCATATAAGCAAGAAGTGAAGTGGCCATTTTCTAAACCTAATTTAAGCATTTCCTAAAACGCCCGGACGCAGATGAAAAGACTATAAGAACAACAGCCTAACAGTTTCAAAGCTTAACAATGACAGGAAACTCTGAAGAACCCTAAACTAGCGGCGTTTGTCCACTCACAGGACACAAAAACAAGGTCCTCTCACACAACCGTTCAATCTTCTGTCGGCCTGGGCAGCTGTAAGAGGACCAGCCTGCGTGTGGGCCTCACTGTTTACATACAAACGCTGTCATCTCCAGCCAGATCTGCTAATCTGGTTACCCATGTCACATTCCTGTTAAACTAACAGACTGAATCGGGCTCCCACTAACCACAGGACCGGTTCTGTTGGGCCACGTCACATCCGTCTGGGCTCAAGGATTATTTTGTTCCGATATGGTTGTACTGTTTGTAATTGGAAAGGATTTCACTGAAATTGATGTTTTCTGTCGGTCGGCAGGCTTTGTAGAAAAAAGGTTTGGAGTAAAACATTGTGACATCTTACCGACTCATCCAATGCAAAGCGCAAGCAGCCGTGTTCATAAAGCACAAAGAATCGCCGCTGCCATTTCTGTTCAAAAAGAGAAAAGTGTTCACACTTAAAAGAGAATGTTACATTCAATTCAATAAAAAACTACAACGTTTAAGTGTTGAAGTATTAAGTATTAAGAAGCACATCCATTATTATAAATTCATGATAAAAGTAATCCAAACAACACCAATTAAAGAAAACAGTTAACATTTAAAGTTCAGTCAAATCAAAGTGAACATCTATTACTGCTCAGATCATATTTGTGGCTGTCAGTTACTGTCTTGTGTCTCTGGTGGCATGTCTGGTGATTCTGTTGTGTTTCAACTCTTCCACAACATCATCTCTTACCCTGGTCCTCTGCATTGGGTTGTCAAAATCTGTTCCCTGTGGAGCCAGACACAGCCATCCACCATAGATTGGTTTGGCCTGCAATTAAACCAAAAACATTTGATCAAATATTTCATTAAATAAAAGGTAAACGTTTAATGACAGAGAAACATTGTTGTGTAAGCTGTGTCAATGTTTTCTTCTTTTAATATAAATCATCATCACCTTTAAAAAATAAAACATGGAAAAAGACCCCAAAGACGATTTGTTGATCATTTAATACGATCATTGGTGGATGAAGAGCCGCTGGGAGCAGCACTGGGCATGTTATTACAGCTCCTCTTCAGCGTATCAGCAGAGGTTAACATCTAATATAAAGAAGCATCTCACATCTAAATTATGCCCTGAATCATTTAAATTTAAATCATTTAAAGCTGACATGAGTGACAAACGAATATTCTTGCCATCTTAATGAAAGGAATTCTATATGCTTTCATTTCTGATTTTAACAATCTACTGTTTGGAAAAACCTGTCTGCAGAAAACAGTAAATAATGGCAGCGGTGCAAGAGAAGTGGATTCTCTGATGCAGTGTGATTCTTGTTCACAATTCTGAATCTATTCTAGATTCAATTCAAATTACAGCTGACAACAGAAGCTGTAATTTGTCTTTAGTCTTTAAAAAGACTGCGTCACAATTTCAGTCCAACACCAGCACTCAGCCACTGAAAACAGAATCCAATCTGAATTTCAACAGATCATTACAGGAAGAACTGAAAACCATCAGAGACTTTACTGCAGCTCTAGCGTCAGTCACAAAACATCTGATCACTGATGACTTTTCATACCCATAAATACTTTCATATACCTCAGAAACTAAAACACAGCTGTGTGAACAGCATGTAACAGTGCGGCGAGCAGCGGCACACCCCTGCAGTCCTGCTTCCTCCCTCCAGCTTCACACCGACCCCGCGGCCCTACCGTCTGCACCAGGTTCAGCTTCTAACTTCCTTCTACACTGACGCCTGAGGGCGGACCGGTCCCTGTGGTCCACTTTATCACCGCATCCCCCTCACCCCTGCATGCCCTCACCCTGAACTTCTACCCCCCTCCCCAAATGCACACAACACCCTCCCACAAACACTCCTCGGGCTAAACCGCAGCATCTGAAGTGGGAGCAACCTCTGGGAATCTGCTCCACTTTCCCAACACACACTTCCTTTCACAAGCCCCCGACCCTCGCGCCGCTGTCGCAGCAGAACTGCTCCATGAGAACTGCAGCGGGATGCTTGAAGACTTCACGCAACTTTCCATTTTTAAAATGTGGGCTGGAACACAAAAGAATCACAACACATAATAAACGTTTGACTCTGTTGTTTCCTGTATGGGCTATTCTGTTGTGTACAGCTTCTGAAGACGTCAGCTCTCAAAAGTAAATGCTGTAAGATTTGCTTCTGTTAGTATTAAAATAAACAAACGCTCATCTAGAGCCGTTCTTTAATCCCACAAAGCTCCTTTGGAAAGCCTTGAGAGAAACCATGAAAATCCTTGAAGAATTATGTCTGTGAAAAGTGCAGTAGTTTAAAAGCCGTGTTACCCTGCGGGGTAAATAAATGCCTGTGTGCTGCCAACATGCCCTCAAAGGGGCTGTTTGAATCAAGCACTGTAACATTCCACTTACTCTGCAAGTTATACAGAAGAACAGATGATTGTAAATATACAGCATTAAATATACCTATATGGCATACTGCAGAGATGCTGATGTCACCATTTATTCACAAACATTCAAAATATGGGAACAACACACTTTTCAGTGAGCTACTGCTCTGAGTAACATTTCTATACAAAGAATAAATTCAATTAGTTTCAACTTGCAAATAATATTTAGTCTAACAGATGCTCAGTGTCTCAGCTGGACCCTGAATAAGCCAAAAGAACAAAACAAACCCAACCAGTGACAAAATAACCGTAAACGACTGAGGTAATACTGAACACTGTGTTAGTGGGATTAACAAGTGCTGTAATATAAACACACTCCAGGGCCCTGCAGATAAAGGGTTAACTGCTGCTAATCTCACTCAACACACACACACACACACACACACGCTGAGGATGCTGACGTCGCTCAACGGGTTAAAGGGCTGCTAACCATTGGGTTGAGGGTTTGGATCAAATAAAAAGCCTTTATGTTCTGTAACATTTTCACTCATTCAAACCCTTTTAACATACAGAATTAAATTTGTGTCTTTCCTTTGTGTTCTTGCACAAAATCAACCAAAACTTCTTATTCAAGTTCTTCTACAGCTCAGAAATGATCAAATGATGATCTTATGAAACAGCATCAGATTATACGAACAGAAATGTGTCATTCTAATACTTTATTCATTCAACATATAAACGCATGTCACATTTAATTCAAGCCCAGTTTCTTTAAACGCTTACCTACAATATCAGATATTTTAACATGTGGAGCATTAAAACTACTTATCCACAAAACAATACCAACATAGTATTATCTATGGTGACCACTAACACAGTTACACTGACATCCCGTGAACATCAGACACGCATCATACCTGATTCAGGTCCGGGTCCGTCAGCAGATGCAGCTCTCGAGGTTTGAAGCAGTTCTGACATTTGCTTTTGTTGAAAATGTTCGCTTGAAACTTCCTACACGTGTTTTCTTTCGCACTGGACATCTTATTCCTCTTACTCCTCAGATCCCAGGAAAGAGAAGATGATGATGATGATATTCCCGACACAATTTCATCCGACTCTTGACGCGATCTTCAGCCCACAGAGCATGACACACACACCGAACAGCAGCAACGCGCCGACCCGAGACTCCCTTCCCCGACCCGGGCGCCCGGAGCAGCCCACCAGCAGAAGGTTTAAGGGCAGACGGTGGTGTGAACAGATCTGGAGTCAGCGGGCCTGAGCGTTTGGGCTGGTACGGATGAGTTCATGGCCTGCGCTCACAAAGCGACTCCGGTCTCCTAACAGAACCAATGCTGGACCTGTGCACGGCGGCCGCTCACGTGCTCCTCCGATCAGATGAAGCCGGACCCGCGGTAAGAACGTGCAGAACCTCTGGCTGCGAGGAGAAACCAGGGGGAGGTCTCCTGCTTTATAACCCCAATGCAAATGGTCTGCAGCTCTAAGTTTCCAGTCACTTCCCCGCTAGCGTCGGTCGGCTAGTCAGTCTCTCCCGCTCGGTTAACGGAGCCGTACAATCCCGCCGCTCAGGTAAACACATTTTACCCTCCGCCGGTACCGAACATTCCTCGCCTCCGCCCCGTGAGCGTATGAACGGGTGGTTGAGGTGTTCCGGGAATAACGAGGGTCTGTTTTCCTTCCCTCAGTTGGGCTCGATCTTCCCAATGGAGGAGGTCGCGAGCGCGCAGGTTTGCTGCTGGAATTCTGCCCGATCTCGCGAGAGTTCGGCGCTGACGCCTCTTCTCGCTCCGGACCGTCTTAACTGTGTAAAATAATAATAATAATAATGAATAAATACACATTTATGATCATGACTTTTGCCATGTGTACTATAAATAACCTCATATGATCTTTTTAATATTATTTTGTTTGAATAAACTGTTGGATTGGTTTCATAAATACTGAAGATTGAGTCCTAACCGGTTCCTATTTTTAAAACCTTTATCTTTGATATAATTTAGCACATTTTAAAGTTACCCAAAAACACATATTAAGCGCATGTACAGTAGTTATGAAGTCATTATATACCCCATTATAACTGCCCCTCCAAACCACGACACGACAGCCATGTTCTATTAAAAGACCCGTGACCCTGAGTCCAGTCGCCGCCCTGCCAGCGGGTCTGAACGAGCCAGTCGGAACCTAACTTACATTTCCGCTGAAATCTGCCTTCAGACACACCGTAAGTACAACAATACAACAGATGTGTGTGAGTGTGTGTGTGTGTGTGTGTGTGTG
>JBAJNP010006003.1:0-27000 GCA_036877545.1 Yasuhikotakia modesta
TGTATGTATGTGTAAATGTATGTATTTATGTATGTATATGTGTGTGTGTGTATGTATGTGTAAATGTATGTATTTATGTATGTATATGTGTGTGTGTGTATGTATGTGTAAATGTATGTATTTATGTATGTATATGTGTGTGTGTGTGTGTGTATGTATGTGTAAATGTATGTATTTATGTATGTATATGTGTATGGTGAAAATAATTAAAAATAGTTTATCTTTGACATGATACTAAATGAGCAATTCTTTGTGTATGAATATTGTCTGAACGTTGGGGAAATGTTCTTACTACTTAAAATTGTTGTTGGGGTCTCTGAGGGTTAAACTTCAGCGACAAAGAGAGTTTGGTTTATTGTTACCCAAACAGCTGAAGGTGAGGGAAGTATAGAACGATTGGGGTGTGTGTCGAAGGGACAAACACAATCTGTTTCCTCTACAAATAGAGATGAATTTTGTTCTGCTTCCTTCCACTCCATCAGCCATGGCTGGCCAGTTCTGCCCGGCGCTTCACTCTCTAAACAGCCACAGCCATTAATCCCAGACACACTATTTATACTACCTAATTGTGATGAGTATGAATTATCAATTATAGTGAGTACCTAATTGCCCTTCATGAAGTCAGCCTCCCCCCGGCTTTAAAGAGGGCTGTTTAAATAATGTAACTAATAGCTCTCTTCTTTACATGGAGAATACATCTTCATTTTGAGCGCGTCGGGCGTGAGAGTCGCTCGTAATTTAAGGGGGCAATCGAGAAAAGCCATGCAGGTGGTTCCCCGAGGACTCATTAAGAGTTAATGAATTATGATGCGACCTTCTGCGAACAATGTGCAGTCAACACAAGCGCTGAGTGACAGAACATCTCGTCCACCGTGGCCCGCAACCTCAGACCCAGCTAATAGGAAACATTCTCAGAACGTTCTTTAAAAGTTCTCTCAGGTAATTGTTTAAAGTCATTACCGCTGTAATGTTAGTTGAAGGTTTTCTTAAGCTATATATTGTATATATTAAAAACATGGTTATTTTTAAGTGTGTAGTGGAACATTTTAACCCAAAATAAATGTAAACACAATGTCTAAAAATGTTGGGACTTTTTGACCATTCCTAGAATTGTAAACTTTTTTAATGTTTTTGTTATTTAAAGGAAACATTCTTACAACCTAAAATTGTGAGCTGGGACGTCCATGATAGAAGTTTGCACCCGTGATTCATTTACACTGAACATTAGCAGCAAGCAAACTCAAGTGTCCAATCACAGAAGAGTCTGTTTTAAAGGCATCCTGTCTCTCTGTGTAACCTCTGTGCTTGTTCTAGATCTCAGCTAACGCGGTCTGACACGCGCACATACGTTTAGCATGCGCATCTCTAAACACCTGACACAGGAAGTAGATGTTCAGCATGTATAGTGTGACAACAGCCAATAGAAATCTTGGCTGAACACAGAGCCTTGTCATTTTCTCTGACATCGACAGGCCGCTGTAGATACGGAGACAGATGGGAGGGGGGTGCTTGACCTCTGATGAGATTTCCTACCATCACATATTTTGGACCTAAAAATGGTCGACCAAAGTGGGCTTGACTGAATCACTGCTGATGATGTTTGATGCTCAAACTATTTACTGACAACCTAACTGAGCAAATGAGACACGCAAAATAATTACATATAGACAACTGAATTCAGTTTTGCATTGTTGAAGAAATCAGCTTTATAAACAAATTTATTAAAAAAAATTTAAACAGTTTTTTACCATACGATATAGCATTGCTGACTAAAAAAACTACTCAAGATTCAGTTCAAACATTTTACAAGCTGAAATGTGTTTCTTTGTGTTTAATAATTGATAAGACTGTTATGTTTTGCTTTAACCTATAGAGTAACAACTGTAATTTAACAACAGAGTAGATTGTAGCTGGGCAGCGCTAAGCGCTTTTAGAAGGATTCCACTTCCTGTCATTATTCATGTTCTTCCTGTAGTGTGAAAGTATGTTTAAAGTGTGTAAAGTGAACTGACCTTTACCTCAAAGAAAGTGTGTGTGTGTGTTTGTGTGAGCAGGGGGGCCGATGTCCATGACTGTGTGGCAGTGTCCCCTGGTGTAATTGCCCTCTTTTGCTATGAAGCAGCCCCTTAACAAATCACCCAGCCACTTTCCACATCTGCTGCCTGTCAGCATCTGCCAGGCGCGCTCACCCGTCCCGGACGCCGCGGCCAGCCGCCATTACGCCTGCTGCTGAACAGGTACAACCGTTTGGGCAATTATCAAACAAAGCTGCCGACCTTGTGCTTGCTCGTCCCAAAACATCACTTTCATAATATGCCCAAAAGTTTGGAGGCAATGCCTTCGGTTGACCGTATGACAACAGCTCTTAGTTTGTGGCTGTTGTGTGTTAATGTTTTTAATAGGGTGCAAAAATGCATTTTTAAAGATTAAGAAGTTGTATGCTTTTCCCCAGATGTATCTGGGCTTTTAACCTTATCTGACCCAAGACCTCAGAGTTGGACTTGTAACCAAACATAGATGTTTCACTTTACATGTTTTGTATATTAGTCCTTGGATATTGTGCATTATCTTTGTTGACCCTCAGTGCTCTGCAAACCTAAAGCTGAGACAGGCTGCATGCATTTAAAAGCTTTTTCTTCTTGATTTTTGTTAAATTTCCCTCTAAAATGCCAGTTTGGCTTCATTTGTCTTCAACATACATAATGATAAGTGAAATAACCTGCAATTTCATGTTTTGAACACAGGTGGTGATAGAGAGGCAGAAATTATGTATTGCATTTTTAATTGTGAACTGTTTACACCCCTCATAAGACCTTAAAAGTCTCTTTCTCTGTGTAAACGGGTGAATCCGCGAGACGTTTAGTGCTCTGAAGCTGTAATCTTCAAAAGAGTGACATGTTAGCGGTTTCCCCTTCTTTTGTCTGCCTGCACTGCAGACAGGAATAAAAGGGGCGAGACAAACAAAGAGTCCACGCCCATCCGTAAACAGTTCTCCACCCCAAGACGCGACTAAATGAGCGGTACAACGTTCAGCAGACTGAACTGGCCTCCCTGGTGCTCTGATGGTTTTATGGAGCAGGAGGTGGGAAAGCTGGAACGGTGAAAGGGAGTTTGGCCTCCTCTCCAGGAGGTGCACCCTGGATTCTCCACCTTACCCCTCGTGTGCTCTTCTCCCCGGTACCTGAGCCCCTGGGCCACACTTTTGTGATCTGGTTCTGTGTAAACAGATGTGTACACTGTTGCAGGCAGGAAGTTGTAAACTCTCAGGAAAGACATCAGCCTCCATTATTATGGACCTCACTCAGTGCAGGCCGGTGGGCTTACACATGCTAATGCAAACAAACACTCTCTGTTCGGACCTTGACTGTCTGAAGTTGGAGCATGTTATAGTCACAAAATATACACTGCAGGCAGCCAGCAAACAGCAGAAATGCAACTGAATGGCTGAAGAGGATAAGTCACACATTTCCATAAAGAAGAGAAGAGGAAACAACTTCAAGAATTGGGCAAGAGTTTGACTCGATGTTTGCATATGTGTGTGGTGTTCTCACAATGTCTTTTTGATCCTATTTGGACACTCAAGCAATGCTTAAAATGCATGAAAAACTAAGTGCAATTTCTGTTCTCACGTTCAAGTTATTTTGCAGTTATTTAGTGTTTCAAGACTTATTGTACAGAACAATAAATGCCTCACAAAAGCTGTGAGGCATTTATATTTTATTATAGCTTCATTATTTTCTGATCAGTTTGATCACATAAAACTCGTTTTCTATGCATCCAACAGCATGTATAGTTAAATGTATGTATTGCTCTTTGTTTCTGTGTATGTGGTTTGGTGAAAAAATAAAGATGGAAAGTCAAACTCAAGTTAGTAACAGCAGCGCTTTTTATCAGTGCTGGACACTCGTTTATTGATCCATCTCTGACCGATTGACGCCACACAGCAAACGCGAAGAGACTGACTTCAGTCTATTAAATAAACGCAGCGATTAATAGTCATAGACATTCTGCCCTTGACGGCATTAGTTTATAAGGGGTGCAAGTGTTTATCCCTGTAGTTAAGGCCAATAAAAAATCTCGTTTTCCAGATGTTTTTGCTAATATACAGTCCAGAAAAAACTCAACAAAAATACAAACAAACGTCACAAACAGAAACAACTGGAGTTTAACAATCTGACGCGAGTTGTTGGTGAGTTTTAAATACTTAAATGATGTTAATAGTTTTAGTGTTATAAAACTTACACCAAACATCTTACTGTAAAACCCAATGTTTGGAAATGGAGAGGATTTTTGCAGAATGTAAACTTTTGCAAAAGCACTGATTGACATTTTATGCGCATCAGACGCAACAGATTCCTGGAGTTGTGCCACTTCTTAAAGACGTATTGATTGAACTGAGCTCAGGTTTAAGTACTGAGAGCTCCCAACCAATCCAGAGGCGTCCCGTTAAACGCTCGCGTTTGCGCGTCCGCTTTAATGGACCCGTTAAAGAGCGCAGACGCATCTTAACGCGCCGACATCTGACCGACTCGCACCCGAGCCGACGCGCGTTTGCTGCAAACCAGAATTAAACCAGAACAACGAGACGCGATAGCAGAGATACTCCTGGATTTTGGACGTCGCGAAAACATGCTTGAATATCAAGAATCGGGAGTGAAAACGACATCAGGTCACCGGATTTCCTTTTCAATAATCGACATACTGGATCCTAAAAAGTTCACGAATAAAAAGACAGAAACCGCCTGGGAGAAGAAACAAGCGTCTCCTTTGGAAAACGCCGAATCTGGAAGTTTGGAAGAGAAGCGCGCGGGCAAGGAAAGTCTTGGAGACGGAGACTCGCATCCCATCTGCAAAGAAACCGGTGAGCAAATCTGCTTAAAACTCACATAACGCTATGAAATGATAAAGCACATCTATTTTAATTCATGTGCATATTGTTCCCAGTTGCATAGCCGGTATGTGCGGCACGGCTTGCTATGGCATGGCGCAGAGGACAGGATATCTCCAAACTGATCTATTGTGTCACGTTGTGTCATTAGATGATAGGATTTGACCTTTCCCTCATTTCCAGCACCGCGTTTCTTTAAGCAGCAGCGGCTGAGTAAGTGATTGCCATTGGGAGAGTCAGGGCAGATAATTGTTTAAATCGTCCCATTGAGAACGCCTGCTCGCTCTTTGATCGATATCCCATTACTGCACGCTGCATATCTCCTTCCAGCAGCTTGCGGCTCCAAACTTCAAACCCCTGCCATGTCTGATCCCAAATATCGTTCGATTAAAACTTCCCTTTAAATAGATGACATTTATCGATCTGCCGACAAATATGAGACTCCATTAGCTCGCCGTGGCTGGATTTAACTAGGGTGTCTTTCCGCAACATGACATTTGAGGCGATTTGTGATTTAGAAATTGTTGTGGGATTACGGCCCATTCCAGCCCGATGTCTCGTTTAAACCCACGTCTCCACACAGACACACATACAGCTACAACCTCTGGCTGTTATTGCACATGACTTCTGGTTTGGTTGCCCTTAAACACGCAATAAAGTTTCACTAGTTAACTGCATTGGTTAACTAACAGTTAACACAAGTTAAACAGCATTTATTAATGAGTTCACTAATACATAATAAATCACACATTTGATCTGTTTTAACAGCAAACTTTTACATCATCAAAATGTATCAATACTGTGAAATATATTTCTGTTGTCAGTTCGTGTTAACTAATGCATTTAGGGCGTCGCGTTTAATTTTAATTAATGCACAATTTATATATCATTGCTTAAAAGTTTCTGCGTTGTTTGGTCATAAATGCAGTAAAAGTTTCTACATTTATTGACAGGCGATCATTCACCCGAAGAGCATCAGACGTGTGTCCGGCTACACCCTCCTGATCCAGATACCCACTCGGACTCGGTACCACCTCTCACAAATATAAAACCGGGGTTTTCATCCTGTGACGATCCAAACGAAGCGTGTGAGGAAAAAAGCGCCCCAGCGTCGGACGATGCGGCCCGACAGCGCCGGCGACGCACGGATCACAGCTGCTCAAAGCCGCGTCGCGCCAGGACCGCGTTCACGTACGAACAGCTGGTAGCTCTGGAGAACAAGTTCCGCGTCACGCGTTATTTATCCGTGTGCGAGCGGCTGAACCTCGCGCTGTCCCTCAGCCTGACCGAAACGCAGGTCAAGATATGGTTCCAGAACCGAAGAACCAAGTGGAAAAAGCAGAACCCTGGTGCTGAGAGTTCACTGCAGCCCGGGACGAACTCTGTGCCCAATGTCAGCCCATCCTGCGGGCCCACACCCGGCCTCCACCCTCCGTTCAGCACCGGGAACATTGTCTTTCATTCGGGTGGTCCTGTGACCCTGACACCGTCCGGTGCGCTCCTGCACCCGTTTTTGCCCGAGACCTTTTTCCAGCCAGCATTTTTTTCTCCACATTTATGAAGAAACGCTCACAGACTATCTGTGAATGTGAACTTATGACGGACTGTATGTGTTTCATCCTCCCCAGCAGGGAGGATTAGATTGTGAACTGGATTGTAGTTTTGATATTATTTTATTTAATTTAATGTTGATATTTTAAGACTGTACGAGTTGAACGAGAGAAGAGCAGAGATACGGTTTAGAAGGAAATTATTATTCATGAATATAATTTGTCATAAAAATATGAATAACTGGAGAGACACGTAGACACGTTATAAGCAGGTGTTGTGTACATGTGTGTATCTTTTGTATAGACATCATTGGTGTCGGTAAATTACTGTGGATAAATAGCAACAAACTCTTTAAGAATTAAACACATTGGTGTGTATTTCGGTGGACCCATGAATTAACATTTTAACAAGGCTATTAGTTATAATAAAATAAAACTACTGAAAGCAATTTCTTGGTTTTTTTACACAAAACGTATTTTATCTTAAAACGCATTTTCACAACCCAACTTAGTCCATTAATAATGTTACACATGCAAGGTGCCATTTTTTGTTATTTCTGTGTTTTGTTTATAATATTATGCTGTGGTTGAAATTATTGCGTTATTAAAACCTGAGACGATTTAGACTTATATTATCTTTGTTTGGTTATATATTAGACTTATATTATCTTTGTTTGGTTATATATTAGACTTATATTATCTTTGTTTGGTTATATATTAGACTTATATTATCTTTATATTATCTTTGTTTGGTTATATATTAGACTTATATTATCTTTGTTTGATTATATATTAGACTTATATTATCTTTATATTATCTTTGTTTGATTATATATTAGACTTATATTATCTTTGTTTGATGATATTTGTTAATGTAGTTTTTAAGCTAGATTTGTTAGGAAAGTCTAGATCTGAGATAAAAGTGCATCGATAAATGATAACATTTTTAAACATTAAATTATTACATTTGAACGGTGGCAAAACATTCATTGGTAAGGTGGGGTAAAACATTTAAATCAGTTTTAATACTATTTATAGGAAAAATATAGCTCACATCTATATATATGATACGTCCACACATACGAATAAAACACATTTTTGATCAGATACGTTGTTTGACATGTATTAATAAGCCCCGCCCACTGGAAGCTTATTTTTATCGTTTAGGTTGAAGACTGCGGACTGTGACGTTGTCCGTCTCCTTTACAAACGCTAGATGGCGTCATAGAAAAAGTTAGTATAAATGTAATTGTTTATACATGTTGTTAATAAGTGCAAAACAATAACCAGACATGAGAATCATGTAAAATGCAGAAATGAATAAAAATAAACCCTATGTAAAAAAAACCTAGTCATTGAAACACAGCTACATTTCTTTTACTCAGTTTTTTAAAGTTTTACTTTTAAAGTTTTCAGTGACCGGCACGTCACGCGCTTTCCGTAATTAGCATAATTACGTCAGCACGTCGTCTGACAACATGACGACAGCGAAAACTTCCAGGCCTTCGTTGTGTTGTGTAATTACTCTGTAAATCTTTCCAGAAATTTCTACACCCTATAGTTGTTTTACACCCTGTAGTTTGGACAACCCTGTAGAGTAAACATACGATCTTCTTATTATTCCGCTTATAAAATCATGTAGCACACAAACAGATCATATAATATTATTACTGAAGACGGAGCACCACATCCCCCAAACTTGGACAAGACGTTTCCAGTGATATAAATCAACTGTAAGTAACTGGCATAATCTTTACTTTAGTTTCCTGATCGGAAAGTTATAAGGTAAAAGTTTACACCCGAAGCGTGTTGAGTGACGTCATTCACAATCTTGGTCGTGTGATGATTTTGAAACTCAGCATCACTTTGTTTCATATTTGCATTTATATAATTTTTATATATAATATATATATATATATAATTTATATATATTTTGGAAAGCAGCACAAAATATAGTAACTAGCAGCTAGCGTTACTTTTCTATATAACGCGATGTGACGCTGACGGGGTCACGTGATGATACGCGTCGTTTATTGGTGCGCATAAATATCACTCGCATAATATTAATATAATAATAATATTAATTATAATATTAATATAATAATAATATTATTAACATAATAATATTAATATGTTTTTTAATAGTGGCAAGCATTGTGTATATTGCACTGTTATTTCATTCCAAGCATATCTGAGTCGATATTTTTGTAGTCATGAGCACAAGCAGCAAATGGTGTTTTTATAACTTGGCGTTTCCCCCGAACCTAACATGGTGACAGCTGCATAAAATGTATTTTCAGTGCCCTTAATAGTCCAGGTTTGATCTGAGCTTATTTAAACACCATTACCTTGTGGGAAGTGCCTTTTGAGACGGTTTGTCTAGATCAATGGGGCAACATGAATTACAGCTTTAAAGTGGCTGAGATCAAGAGAGCCTGGGAAGTATTGATCTGAGTGGTCCATTACTGACACCACTCATTACTGTACCACAACACGACCACCAGAGGGAAGTATTGGCTTAGGTGGTCTTTACATTCAGTCGCTCTGACAGGTTGTAATAAAGTCCTTCTGCATTTATTTCATGGTCTTAGAATTTACCTCAATATTTTCTGATTTCTCACCTCTCAAGCTGTTTTCTCATGTGGAAACATGTGATTGTACTTAGTCCCTTGTTGTCTATGTAGGTTATGTTTTTTTGTGGCTGTGATATTGTGTTTTCGTTGATAATGTTTGTTTGCATATCTAGACTGACACATAAGAGTCACAGATGTTTAGTACTTAAACCTTTGCCTCTGTGTTACCTTCTCTGTTTGAAGCATAAAATTGCAGGACCATTTGCATAATTTCCATTATGTATTTTGAAGTCAAATAAGGCCAAACTGACATTTCCTGGTAAATCATAATCCACAGCATAAATTATAAATCATTCTTTTAAACTTACTATTGTGAATTGGTAGGACAAGAAGACTGTTTTGAAAAGTTTTGTTCATGTTTAACCTGAAAAGTTATGGATTACAGCTTTGAGACAAATGCAACGTCAGTCGTGAAATAAAAAGCGTAAGTTAAGCAAACGGTTTCTGATAAGAGAGAGAATATTGTGATCTTCAGATATTCTCACATCCATTGCAACTCATTTTTGCACATACTGAAACTTGTTTTTCATGAAGTAAAAAACTTGTTTTTTACTGAAACGTGTTCACGTGTGATGAAAATGTGGGTGTGCATTCGTTTGTGTAGGAGTGAAGTGGGTTTAATCCAGAACTTGTGGCCTGTGTGTTTCTGAGTGACGGTCTGTTGTTTCAACAGTCTGTTCTGCAAACTGGAGCTCATCAGTTGGTCACTCCATTAGCATTTAGTGCTTATGTCATTATCATTTTATTCAATTCTATGTTCTTTTACAATTGTATAACTTTCCTCTGTTTAAATCATAAAAGTGCTTGATGCTGATTGGTTAACACAATATTGTTTCACACAATATGACAGGCTTTTAAACCTTATTGGTTAATCATTCCATCTTAAGATTCATTTACTGAGTGTGACCTTCCCATATTGTCTGGTGTGAAGAATTTCAAACGGCACCAGCTCTCTGTAGTTAATTTTTATTCATAAACTGCAAGGGAAATATCTTCTGCTCAACCCAAGAACTTGTTTGCACTTATTTTCCACAAGCGCACTCACAAGGCCTAGTACTCAAACTGCTACCAGAGGTCAAATGCTGCATTAACTTAAATGGTGGCCAGGTGTAACGCTGTATTATTAAAGACAAAATGTGCGCTTTCCAGGCTATTCGTGTATTTAACATACCCACAGTCTGCTAATGTTGGGCCGGCTGTAGCAACTTTATCAGTATGTTGGCAATATTCTCTGGCTAAGATTCTCTCAAAGGTATCAAAACATTCTTGCTGTAACATTTGTAGAATTATTTTGATGTTATTCTTTGTATATCATAAATTCTTTTCTTAAGTGTGAGATTTTATTGATTTAAAGAAAACATTTGAGGTTGATACTTTGTCTGAAAACTGGATGTTTTGAATGTTCCTAGAACTAACAAAACAATATTTGTAAAGTTTTTGATACTTAATGGGAATGTTATGGGAAACGTTCACACAACCTAAAATTGTTAGCTGGGAAACTGGGATAAGAGATTTACTGTATGGTTTATTTTGGGGCAGCTGGGAAAACAGTGAAGTGTTTTGGTCGAGGACTAGTTCGTGAATGGTGAGCCAAGGGATTCTCCAGTCTTCCCATTTCTCTTCCATTGTTTCCTGCCTGGAATGCTGAAATACGTGTTGGCTAATGTGTGGCAGTGCATTCATCCACAAAATTCTTTGCTTTCCAAGAGCTGTTTTTCCTAAACTGTGAGTTCATTCCGTTGTTGTACATTCCATCTGTGTCAGTCTTTAAACCCGCCTCTGTAGCGCTTAAAGGAGAATGGCCTCTAACAGTCCGAATACAAACATGTGCAGGCAGAAATGAGCCAGCGACTGTTGAGATGAGTTCCCTGTACATCAAATCATCCCTTTATTTTGGTCTTCTGTCCTAGGGCGACATTGCTCTCATGTCTGACTCACATCTAGGGATCTTGTTCGTGTGAACTCTTAGTGTGAAAGATGACACTAGTCTGGCACAGTAGGGAGCAGTAACAAGACCATTATAAAACAAAATATGAAGGTCTCTTCTCTCTGGCTGTGTTCCAAAACCTATGAGCTGCCTAGCTGTCTGCTGCCTACCTTCTAAGGCAGCATCAGAAACCTCATAAGTGACCGACTGGAACGTTTTGCTTAGGCAGCAACTCTTAGCCACATGAACAAAGACGCCTGCAGCCTAAATGTACTGGAGATTTGACTCGCAATTGATTTAGAACTTAGTCCAAACAGATCTTACATTTGCGTTACCCATGATGCCTTAAAATACAGCCTAGATAGGCAGTTCACTGGTTTTAAAACGGAGCCATCTTGTCTTTATTTCTACACGATTCACCTCAGTTATTGAGTTAATAATTGTGTGTGATGCCTCACATTGATGAGGTCTCTTCATGTCTTCTGAATTGTCTTCTGTTAATTAACTTTGTATGAGACGAGCTCTTGGTCTCGATCCGACTCTTGGGTTAAATTATTCTCCTCATGGCCTGATTGATGCTGATCTCACTGTTCTGATCTTCTAGTGGCTCCTTCAATGAGTCCTGATTGAAAATCTCTTTCCTGTCGTGAGGCGGTTGAGCGTCAGAGACACTGACACTGAAAAAATCTCTGTAATGTTTACAAACGTTCCACTAGCAATTTAAATATAGCATTTGGATGATATATAACATTAAACAAGCATTATACTAATGTTACTGCAGCTGTTTTGATATGTTTGCCAACATTCTGAAAACCTTCCCTATTTACTGTTTTCATTATTTACAAGCCCAACAGTTACTATTTAATATTGAACTAAACTGATATCTGAATTAAACACAATGGCAACTTTCTAAAAAAACACGTTGCCAGGGTGTCTGGGGAGGTTGCTAGGTTGTTGCTATGTGATTGTTTATTGGCCCAAGTCAGGAGTTCACCCACAGGCGACATGATTTAATGTTTGATGTATGATTATTTAAGAGGTTTGATTTATCCTCCAAATAAAAGGTACGAAGTGAATTACGCAACGTTCACATTCCTACACTAACACACTAGTGTTAGTAATAGCAGAATCTGTCTGGGTTTAGGGTGAGTAACGCTGTATTCCTTAAAAAGACAGAACGTGGGGAGGATGTTTACAAATGGCCTTTATCTGTGTTCATTTGATTTATGCAGCTGCCTTCCTGAAGCCTGAAATGCGGCGCATTATCTGCACGACTGCAACGATGAACGCGTCATCATGTAAATAATTCCCTATTTACATCACACTTCAAAGAAACCACAAAAATTCCTAATCTTTGTTTTATCAGATGTATTTGGTTGGCATGTTTAAAGCAGCAGTTTATTATTATTGCAGCAGTAAATGTAAAACGGTTAGATCTGTTTTTTGGACAGAGATGTTTTATGAAAACACCTGAAAGAAATCATGTCCAGTCATGATGGAGAGACAGGCCGAGCGTCTCAGGCCGCGGTGATTATTAGATGTGTCTGAAAGCTGAAATGCTGTTTTGTTTTGTAAGCACAGGAAATCATCAGCACATTCAATATTGGCATTACATCCTGTCTGCTGAGACGTCTTCATCTGATCTGGTCTTGAAGGCAGTGGAGATGTGTTTGTGATTTCCCACAATCCTGGTCACAGGCAAAGGATTATGGGATATCATAAAAATGGAATGAGTGGTTGATTGGTTAGATAAATATTCATTAGGCTACAAGCTGACATACATACAGTTTGAGATCTTGCATACAATTGTTGCATTTTGTTATCACAGAACATTGGTTAACGTTTTCTGAAAGTTTTCTTCTGATATTCTAGCAACCCAGCAATAATGTCAAAAAAGACATTTTTGTTATTTGTAGGAAACGTTACTTTAACGCTCTTACAACCTAAAACTGTTGCTGGGTTATATTGGGATAGATATTTCTTGTTTTGTGTTTTTGCTCTGAATGTGTTCATCAGGTGTTGTGCCTGAGGAATGTGTGACCGGAGGAAACAGATCTGGAGGCTGTACTAGATCAAACTCAGCAGAGGTCAGAGGTCAAAGGCCCTACTGAACACTAAAGCACCTAGGGCACAGATCTTCTGTCAGAGTGTGGGGTCAACACCCCAGCCAACAATGTTCTCCCAATGTTTCCATAATAACCAAAATGTTTATTTAAATGCTTAAAAACTTGCTAATGTTATTATAAGACCATTTTTGAGATCTTTAAGAGAACTTTGAGAGATCTTTAAGAGAACTTTGAGAGATCTTTGAGAGAACTTTCAGAGATCTTTGAGAGAACTTCAGCCAGTGTTCTGTAAACATTCTATCTTAGCTGGGCTGAACAGCAGGTAGGGTTTTTATGTGACATAAGAGAGCCGTTCTGGACACATTTAACTGCTGGAGGTTCTGCTGGGTTTGTTGTGTTGTCTTTAATCCCGAGGAGCACCCGGGTCACGTGGGTTTGGGTTTCTGAGATAATGTTGTTTAGTGCTCAGAAGTGAAGACTTGTTTCAACAAGGTTCTGTGGGGATTTATGGGAGCCGTTAACGGTCCACATCTATCTTTAGCGAAGGGGGGCTTTTACGAGGATATTTGGTGGAAATAGTATTTTGGTGGGACAGCTGACTGTAGCAACACACACACACACATTGCCCCTCTCCTTAACACCACTGATTCATGCCTGACATACCTGCCTGAGGCATCCACACACACACACACATGTTGGCATATGTGGTTTATATGGACATTCCACAGACGTAATGGTTTTCAAACTGCACAAATTCTATCCCCTAAACCTTGCAGAAAGCGTTTGGCATTTTTTAATTAACACAAAAATCTTGTTTATGAGGACACAGAATGTGTCTCCATAAACCTTTTTTTATGTTTCACACGTTAAACTCATCATTATACACATTTGTGTCCTTGTAAACCACATATTTAAACCTCCTCACACGCATTAACTCACGTTGTTTTTGAATAAAGCAAATTTGTTACAGACTAACGTAATGCAAACGTTTTGCAAACGATTTGCAAATTTGTGTTGTCTTTTGAAAACTATCTTCCAATAGGTTGATTGTCCGTGTTCAGACCTCTAATTATAGCAGGGCTATACTTAACATAGACTAACTTTTTTTAGGTACGCTAAGTAAACCCACTCATCCACACATACTTAACCACAGACACACACGCCAACACAGCAATATCTGTTTCCCAGAAAGGTTGGATTCAAAGGCCAGGGCATCAGCTGGCCAGACTAAGGCTTAAGCAGTCATGACCATCATCGCCCAGGAACAAGCATAAACACAATCGCGTAAATAAACACGGTGATGGAAACATCTCCCCAGAAACACGCGCCGGTACCGTCGAGTCCAGCTGAACCCGGGAGTCCAATCAGGTTGAGAACTCGCTCTGTGTAGGGATCCTGTTTATGTGTGAGAAAATAACATCAGATTCCTAAACTCAAACTTTTTTCCTCCAGGAATATATGATTAGACAAATCTGCCTCAGGCCGGTTTGCCAGGATCCCATATGAATGTTTGTTTTAAGCAGAAGTTTTGACACAGTTGATTTACTGCAGATCATAAGGCCGTTTAAAACCAGCAGATTTTTGTTTT
The DNA here is from genome assembly GCA_036877545.1 of Yasuhikotakia modesta. Classification (NCBI taxonomy): domain Eukaryota; kingdom Metazoa; phylum Chordata; class Actinopteri; order Cypriniformes; family Botiidae; genus Yasuhikotakia; species Yasuhikotakia modesta. The sequence continues at coordinate 14,653 of JBAJNP010006003.1, forward strand.
ATGCTTGTTTTAAACATTTATATAAAAATGTGCTGCTATCTTAATTCTTTTCTTAAAACATTTTGTTATTAAATATTAAGCTTCTTAACATTAGAATAAGTTCTAGAAATGGGCAAAGCGTTCAGGTTTAGACGTATTAACGTTATTGCTTCATTCTAGGAATGTTAACTTAAAGTTCCACTAACTATGTGAGAATATTTTTGTTATGTGATATATATAATGATAAAATCATTGCAAGAATGTTTGTGATAACTGTGAGAGAAGTGAAGCAAATTAGCAAATGAACACAGACATATTGCAGCTCTATCAAGCAGAATGAAGACATGGGTGTGCACAGTGGCATTAGTTTTTGAGAGTGCTTCCTTTAGTCTTACACAGGGTACAGAGTTTGTGAGGAAAAGCAGGTCTTTTTCTTATCCATTCCGGTGCCTGTACCGTTCGTTACTTCCATGTGTTTTTCCGCTCTTTAAAAATAAACAGCGACTTACATTTTTGTGACAGCCTATCTGCTGCTGTCTGCTAACTGAGACATCTGTCTATTGACCTTTCTCCAGCAGTTTCTCTTACATGAGGGACACTTGTGCGCACACACACACACACACACACACACACACATATACATGCATACACACACACACATACATATACACTCATACACACACACACATACACACACACACATACACGCATACACACACACACATACACGCATACACACACATATACATGCATACACACACACACAAACATACATATACACACACACACATATACATGCATACACACACACACATACATGCATACACACACACACACATACACGCATACACACACACACATACACGCATACACACACACACACACACATACACGCATACACACATACACACATACACACACACATACACACACAAACATACATATACACTCATACACACACACACATTGAGCGCTGGAGCGCCCACACACAGGAAGGGGCAGCGATGCAGACAGATACGCTGTTTTCCACTGTAGCTGCAATTAGATCAGGTTATCTAAGGAAGGATTGTGTCTGCGCTCTTGTTTGAGAGATCTGTTTGCTGTCTTTAGCCTCGTGGCAGGAAGAGGGTCCCACCGCTGTGTGTTCTTACACAGCTTCTCCATTTAAGGGCCGTTACGCTTCATTCCTGCACGTGTATACACACACACCGTCACTCCGCACCACATACATCAAACACACTGCAGCAGTGTCTGCGCAGCCACATCTGAAGTCTGTCTGTCAATCTCTCTGCCTGTCTGTTTGCCTGCCTTCAGATCTGTCTGTCAGTCTCCCTGCATGTTTGTCTGTGTGTCTGCCTATCAGATCAATCTGTCTGGCTGTCTGTCTATCTACCTGTTATATATTCAAATATATCTAATATATATATATATATTAGTATTATATATTTAAAAACAATGTTTTAAATTAGCATATGGTAATGTCTACTATTAGATAATCATATACATTTTATGCACTTGGCAACATACAGTGTATCCAAACTAATCATTTGATCATATGTTCACAGATCGAACCCTTTAGGCTGTTATCACTGTCAGATGAGCTACACAGCGATCCAGTGAATCTGAGAATTGCTTGTTTTCCCTTTTCGTTTTAATCTTGATAAGAGGTGTTTACAGTATCTAGTCTGAGCTGATAAGACAGCAGGTCCAGTGTCTGAGGGTGGAATCAGAGTTGCTCTTTGTTGGACTCTTGAGGAACAGGTCAAGAATGAGGGACCGTATTTAACATGGGAAAAAACTCCAAAACTAAGACCCATAAATTCCACCAGATGTGGAAAGATGAGGATCCAGCGTTGCGTTTTTCCGGCGATGCCCTTCTGATGGCCAGCGGAGCACTGAGACTTCATGAGTGATTCAGATCTGATTCAGAAACACTGTACAAAATGTTTTCTAAACACTGAGCCTTTTAATCTCACAACTCTGCCTGGAAGAGACGATCAGCTAATTTGTATTTGTTTGGTTTAATGAGTCAGACCGAGACCACAGCGTGTATTTCCTACAAGAATGAGGTCTAATAAGTGGCTTTTGTAAGTCACTTTGGATAAAAGCATCTGCTACGTGAATAAACGTAGATTCGTATACATGACAGCTGGGTACGTGAAAATAATCAGCCCTTTGAAAAAACGGTGCGAAGATACGGCGTGTCTAACCTGAGGGGAGGCGACAGTGTGAGAAACAAAAGGAATAAGTGAGAAGCTGAGAGGGAAAAGATGAAAGCAGAAGTCAGTTTAGTTTATATCAACCTGAGTCTCATTTGTGGAGTGTGAGTCCAGGTCGTGTGAACTGACAGCCAATGAAATGTGAACAGGCAGAGCCGCAGTAATTAGTGAATGTGTGCTGCTTGCTCTTCCTCAGAATTTTGTAACATTTCTCAGCCCTTGTTTTGTAGTGACACATCTAAAGGCTGCTGAAAAGGGCATTTCCACCATTAACCTCAGAAAATTGTCTCTTTTCTTTAGAAACAGGAATGTTTGCGTGTTTTAACCGGTGTGGAGAATTTATGATGCTGGAGTTTAACCAAACTAGATTTTTACATTGTATTAAAGTTATAGGCTGGGGCTAATTGGCACTGATTGTCTATATGATCTATCAGAAGAACTTAGTCTCACAATGCTTGGAGAAATGACCTTAGGTCTGAGAAATGACCAAGCTTAGGTCTGCAATCTGATTGGATGATAGAAACATCATTGGTAAAATAGTTTTTAGAGAGCTATAATAAGCATGAGGAATGGACTATAGTCAAGGTAGAGATCTTTAAACTGACAATCAACTACAGTATAGAAACAGTATAGATAGTGTGTACTGCTTTGTGCCAAATTCATGTACCAACAATATGGGTTGTGTAAATAGGACATTGAGTCTGTAAACCATATTGAACAGACTGTATTTTATCCCACACAGCTTTGCTTTCTCATATTCAAACTGAATATGGACCATTAAAAAAATGATGACCTTAGATCATCGAACCCTTGATCGGCCCTTATTGACCATATCTTCTTACTGACTTCCTGTATCCCAGATTTCAGAGTGCAGATCTGATCAATGACTGACAGAATGACCTCAGCTGCTAAAGCTATCCTATTGGGTTTCAATGAGAGAGAGAGAGAGAGAGAGACTGTTACAGGAAAAGGATGAGTAATGTCTGTCCCTCCTCGTACCCCAGCGCCTATCACAAGCCCTGCCCACCCCAGCCTGCAATCCAATCCGTCCCTCAGGTGCACAGCAGCTCAGTGCTAATCTTTGTGTCATCGTTCGAGATCCATCCGCATCTTTGTGATTTACACCAAAGTCAAAAACTTTAAAACATCCTCCTGTTATAAACACACAGCCTGCCTTATAGACCAGACAAGAAATAAACGAATGACAAAACAAATAACTGTAAAGATGACTTAAATAAAAGTGTGCCAAAATGCAATAAACAGTTCAACAAAGAATCTTGACAGTGATTTTACGATGTGAAGTGAATGTCTAAAACTATCTTTACTAAACTGGATTGCTAAATAATTTTAGTGATTTAATCAATAACAAAAATAATAAAACAGCAAATTGAAAATAATGCGGTGGTCTCTTTCTGTCGTGACTTTAGCTCTGGGCTTGCATTAGATGATGTGAAGATGAGTGAAGCTTTACATCTTTTCCGGCTAGTTATGAATGTACAATCACCTGCTGTATGTCTCCAGTGTGGCCACAGATCACATTAAAATAATGACTTTATTACCACAGTGATGTATGACGTCACTCAGGCACTCCTCAGCTCAAAGGACGCAAATGATGTCAGAACAGCCAGTTTTGTGCTCTTAGATTGAATAAGGTGCCCGAATATCCCGGTTTGTTCGGGTCGGGTTGCACAAAATTACGTCATGCATTGATCACGTGACTGATTTGGGCCAGGGGTGGCAGAGTCGAAATTGTTTCATCATAGTTGTCGGAACCTGCGAATGAAACGATTGTTTTGGTGGTTATTTGTTATTAAAATGCATGTTGGAATAGCGGTGTAGCTTAAACTGTACAGTGGTTGTTATTGTGAAAGGCTGGAGAATTGCGTGGACTTATGGACTGACGCTGCAGTTGCGTCCGTGCGCGTCTCGGGTCTCGCAGATGCGCATCTCACGTCACTTCCCCGCGATTGCGATTTTTCTCATAAGTGTTTTCGTGCAGTCTTTGTGCGCCACGATGTCAGTGTAAACGCACCTTTTTCTGATTTATTACCGCTTCCTTTGGTCTATTGTGACCCCCCCACTTTTGTCCCCCAAGCACCGAAGTGAAACTCCGCCTATACTGAAGACCCGGTGGAAGAGGCGACAGCTCGTGCCCGGTGCGTGTTTTTTAACGGGAATGTTTGCGACAGAAGTGACCGACAACGGGACCGAGACCGACTTCAGTTTCCAAGTGTGAACACGTGGATAGATCAGCTGTTTTACGCTGGATCTTTAAAGCCCGAGCCGATCTGGACGCGTCATCTTGTGCGCCTGGTTTGATTTCAAGGGGATTAAAGTTTTCCTTTAACTACCTCAGAATGAGTGACCTGGAGGAAGACTTTGCCAAGATTTTAATGCTGAAGGAGGAGAGGATACGAGATCTGGAGAGGCGCTTGGTGGAGCGAGAAGACGAGATAAACGAGCTGAAGAGAAAGCTGCACAAATGTCAGTCTGTTCTGCCGTGCGCGCAGATCGGACCGCGGACGCACCGGGCGCAGGGGATATCAGCGGAACCGCAACCCCACCAGGACCTTTCAAACCAAAGCTTTCGGAGAGTTGCCAAATCTGACAGGTGAGAAACAGCAGAAATCGCAGTTTTTAAACATGTGCTTGTTGCTTCTGCGCATTTCGTGCGACGCCTTTTAATAGTTTCATACTTGGCGCTATCGCGTCCGTGCGTCGTTTGAGATATCGGGGCATGAATGGAAAACTCACGATGACAGGGCATCTTTGTGAACCTTCAGAGAGAGCAGGAGGCGGAGGAGAGAGAAAGTATCATTGATCTAAACCATCATCATCGTCAGCTCCCAGGGGGCTCTGCGCACAGGAAGCCTCGCGCATTATCGGCTTTTAGGGTTTGAAGGCGTAGCGCCCGAGAGCCTGTCTGAGGATATTTAATACGCCATTAGAAAGTGCTTTGTTTGACCATATGGTTCCCCTCCCATCAGCTTTATCCCTGATGCTCTGAGCGAATCTTTATAAAAGACATGGCAGAACTTTCTAGGAACCGTAAGACAAAATGACTCCCAAAACAAGCTCGGATTTTCCAAACCAGATCGTGTTAAACTGGCATTTACATTTTTAGCATGTTATGCACTTTTTACAACTAACATCAATTCCCGCAGCAAGAAGCTCGGAGACCCTTAAAAATAGTGGCAGCATCACCACACGTTTGGGTTACATGCAGCAATGGCCACCAGAGGGCAGATAGAGTTGTTGTTGTTGATGTACATCAGTGAAGAGGCTAATGACAGAAATAGCTTAATAGTCTTTGAAATGACCCCTGGAGCAAAGTATGTTCAATGTGTTTGTGACAGTTTTGTATGATGCGTATAATGACAGATGTCCTGGACTAATGATGTTTCCTACCTTAATGATTTCATTACAGAAGATGCTGGATAAAAGTGGCTTGTACAGTAATGAGCGCTGAGACCATATGTCCATTAACAAACGCTTCTAATGATGTGTTATTATCTGACCAGCGTTTTTCCAATAAGAACAATAATTGCTGACAACTTCACGTAAGTTACGCATCTCGGTAGTGATGTAGAAGTATCGTGAGCCAAAATGAGTTTACAGTTCCTCTGAGTCCGATGTAACATTGTGATCGTAATGAGTTATGTAGTAAATTAAATTTCACTTAACACGCTTGGTACACGGATATTTTACAAATCTAAGTTCTAGTCTAGTTCTCTCAGAATGATCAAAACTTTCTTCCTTTAGTTGAACTTAAAGTTGTATATATCAGAAACATTATTATGAAGTTGTTAAAGTTGGACGTTATGAATGTTATTAACTTTCAAACCGAATGTTGTTTAGCTGTCATTTAAAACTACATAATAACACTTCTAACATTTGTTACTTAATGGAAACATTGGTAATTTGGGACCAACACAACAGAGTTAATAAGTGAAATATCATTTAATGTTATTTAGTCCTTCACTGACTGGCAATAAATTCTCTTATTTCTGGACACAGTCAACTCAAGAGTGATACAGATTTTCACAGGAGAGTGATCAGTATTATTTATTTTGCAGCTGCCAAGGGTTTGTCTCCTGGGCAGACATTTGTGTTGGTCTATGTCAGTGAGATGTTGTTGGTGGCATCTAAAAAAAAGAGTTGGTGCACTTGTATCGGATCCAAAGAGACAAGATGGCGGCAAACGAGAGTCTGTGGCAGGAGAGAGCCGCCACACTAGTCATGTTACAGCAGATCGTCTTTCCATCGATCCGCAGAGGAAGAATCCTGCAGGAAGAGTTTATAGAGGTGAAATTTAAAGCCTGTTTTCCTGGGAGAGGAGGTTTCAAGGGCAACGGTAGCAAGAGAGAGATGAGTGGACAGAACAGTGCATTACAGAAACAATCATTTTTAGCTCATTTTATCCTTTGAGATTGTTGTCTTGTACCATTAGCCAAAGAAACGCACAACAACGTTGAGCCTGTGACATCTGTGGCCAAGTGGTTTCAGTTTTAGTAGTTTGTCTTAAACATATATCAGCTTTTATACCATACGGTGAAGGTTAAGACTCGTGTTTAGCATCACATCCCTGTGTTTGACCTGCATTGTTGCCACTCAGCGTCATTGTTCATGTGTTTCATTGCTGTGACGCCAGAGGGCGACTTTTGTCCTTTTAAACGTTGTCAGCGTTGTCAAGACATGAGGCAGTTTCCCCCCTATATTATACTAACTTATAATAACTTTTTATATATATATATCCATGTGTTTTATATGCCCAACTTAATGTGTGACAGCTTGCCAAATATTAACCACATTAACTTGCCATAATGCGTTTTTCTTTCTTGATATCAACAACAAAAACAGTTATAATAATCCATCAAAAATACCACTTATCCTTTATTGTTCCCATCAGTTTTTACACATTGTTATACTCTGTATGTTTAAACAGCACATAAAACCAATGCTTGAGGAAACAAGTGTGTGTAACTGGACAGAAACCTGCAGATATTTTAGTGTCATATGTTTTGTTGTGTTGTTCTTATGTTTTACTAACATTTATTTTAGGACTGACTGCATTTTTATGTATTTAAGTGTTTGACTTTAACACAACATCAACTGCTGAATTGAGCTTTTATTGAGAGTCAGTGTGAGATTATTTCAGTGACGCGTCACAGGAGACCAGCGGCGCATCTGTCTGGCTGTCCAGGAATCCCGCGCCGCTCTGACGCACGCGAGGGTTTTTGTCTCGCGCTCACCGCTCATTCATCGCGTCACTACAAGCGGGCGACGCGTCTGTCAGTGGCGCGAGGGTCTAAGCGCTGGTTCCTTTATATTTTACGCGGATACCCGATGGTTCCCTCAACGGGTTCCTCTGACTCCATAGTTCCGCATAGTTCCGGAACTGTTTAGCTGGAAGGGGATCTCTTCGTTCTTCTAGTAAAGTTACTAAAAGTGCAGTTCTCGTTTTTTTTCGGTCGTGCTCGGTTTCATTCGGTTCGGGAAGGGAGGATGATGGGGACTTTACGCGACCTCCAGTACGCGCTTCAGGAGAAGATCGAAGAACTGAGGCAGCGAGACGCGCTCATAGACGAGCTGGAGCTCGAACTGGACCAGAAGGACGAACTCATCCAGAAGCTGCAGAACGAGCTGGATAAGTACCGTTCCGTGATCCGCCCGGCGACCCAGCAGGTCCAGAGCCGCTCGGAGGAGCATCAGCGCACCAAACGACAGGCTATCAGCGCCGAACCCGCAAACGTCCAGCAGCTGAGTCACGTGACGCTGCCCAACGTGCCCAAGAGCGCAAAGTAGGTTACATTATAAAGTCTAATGCTAACGTCGTGCAGAAATAACATTAATACTTAAAAACCACGAAACGGTATCAATAATTTAACCCCATTGATCAAATTCCACTCTGGACTCAATAATACATCCTAAATATAATAACTCGGCAGCTGTAAAGTTATCAAATAGTCTTAGTGCATAAAAATCATAAATTACAGCAGGAATGATCTCACTGGCACGCATTTAAAATTGTAGTTGCTAGTGGGGATGCTAACTTTGAGTTTCCATGGTAACCGTAGTGCCTGGTGGATGCTGGATGGTAATACATGTACTGTACGGACAGTAACTGTAGTAACAATGGATGGCATTTCGGCAGGAAATATGGTAACCATGGCAACGTGAGGAGGCAGCATCACACGAGTCCCAAAACTCAGAAAGACAAACGAACTCATTATGTTCTGTTTAAAATGGCATTCATTGACATTTACACGAGCGCATCAGTTACGATGCTCCAAAAAAATGGGATTTTCCATAATAAACAGACAAAACACGCCAGAGCAGCGATGGTGACCCAGCTAACTAGTCCAGGTTGTATAAACGTTTGCGTAATGTTTCCATTAAGTAACAAAATCATTTAAAATATGTTTTGAAAGTTGTATTAATTTGTGTTTTTAGACATTGTTTAAATGTTATTTTTTGGTTATAAGAACATCATTCAAGCATGTTTTGACTGTAATAATGTTTTAATAATGTTTCTAAAGTGTTCCACTAACTACCTAAGAATGATCTGTTTTGTGTATATATATATATATATACACAACCTTTAGAGAAACCTTTTTTTGAGAACCTTTAGAGAGCGTTAGCCAATGTTCTGAGAGCGTTTCCCATGAGCTGGGCTAGTTGGGAGAAAGAGTGAAAGGCTTGTTGTGACATCATAGAAAAGCTGCTTTGTTTAACGGACTGATAATATATTTGCTTATCAAAGTGATATGATACCTCCAGCAGGTGGATCGCGACCGTTTGGTTCATGTTATTTACATAATCATCTCACGTTAGTGTGTCGTGTCTTAATTAAAACAGACACAGCCAGTAACCAACTAAACAATAACCTGGACATGAAAGATCTTTGTGTTACAACCTGCAGCTCCCTGCCAATTAATTTCCATCTAGTGGTTCAGCGTCACAGCAGCAGCATTGTTCTGCTTCTAACCAGCGTCCCAGCTAACAGGGAACGTCCTCAGAACATTGGCTTGAGAACATTGAGTTCTCAAAAACGTTTCTGCAGTAATTCTAGCAGAATGTTTTTTAATGTCCTGTATCGTATATCAAAAACATCATCAAGTTGTTAGTGTAAACTGTTAAATATGTTCCTATGATGTTCTTTTAACCAAGCAATAATGTTTATAAAGCCAAAGGAACCAGAGAGTTTGAACATTCTTATAACTTTCAAATAGTATTTTTAATGTTTTAATTACTTAATGGAAACGTTCTTACAACCTAAAACTGTTAAGAGGGTCGACCTTCCCATCTGCTGCGTCTAACGTTTGACCCCTCAGCACTGTATTCATTTACAACATAACCTTGTTTTGTACAGAAAAGCTTTTGAACCCCACAGCGGAGTTTGTGTCGCCTCCCGTCTCGCTCTTCAAATCTTCAGCTAATGAGCTCCTCAAGAAACGATTATGAGCAGAAAACAGCCATAACAGCATTTGTTGGGCTGCCAGATGAAAATGAACTGACATCATTATTGCTTTAGTCTGTGAGAGGCCTAAAATGTGTTGCAGGAAAGCTCAATGTCTTTGTGTGTGGTCAGGGAGATGTTATTGTTGGACGAACAGTCCATTCGTCTTTATTTTGCTTGTCGTTTTCTGATAAAGAAAGCATTAATCTGTCCTGTTGCTTGCTTTGGTTTTATTTTTGTTAGCCGTAAACACAAGTACTCTGGGTCACCTAAAATTGAATGACCAAGATTCTTAACATTTGAATTTCACTGCCGCAGTCTTTCTGTCTCAGAGTTTTATGTCATCTCTGTTTTATTCAGTCATTTACCGTTGCAGTGGAACCTGATAGACTAAAAATGATGAAAGAGCAAATGTTTTTGATCTGATATTTTTTGAAGTCTTGATTGAAATATTTGCTTTGAGCTGCCCTCAGATACCACAGACTGTCAGCTGTATTCTGAAATTTCTGAGATCTGAGGTTTTACTTTGACAGGAAAGACTGCATTGGACTGTTTGACCTTTACGATAGGAGACTTCATCACAAGAAGATGAACATTGTCACGTTTTTCGTTTGAATTACTTCTGATAATTCATTTTCTAGTTGAACTGTTTTTCGTTGAAGTTACACAATTTTGCAAGACTTTACTGTTGGTAAAAATTCTGTATTGCAGTTTCATGTGCAAAATCCATTTGTCTGCATACCAGAACACACTGCAGCCATCATGTCTCCATGTCCACAATTTACTCCAATTTACTCAGCTTTGAGTCCTAGCATACTTTGTCCTTTTAAGGGAGGCGGTTTGTAGACGTGTGATGTGAACGTCCTCCTGCAAAGGCGTTGAGTTAAATTGAAGTCAGAGAGGGACTGAAGTGTTGTGGGTGTTGGGGAAGGTGGTCGCCGGTCCGGTTCTGGTCAGAGGTCATTTGTGGTACTAAACGAGTCCAGTGATCATCGTGTCTCTTCTGGATATAAAACATCTCGCCTGACTGTTCCTCCAGAGAGCCGATGTCCTTCAGTACACACACAAACATAAAAATGTCACACAAGTTTGGAGGGATCACACAAGTCCAGCCACACACATCTGGCAGTATCTTTAATTTATGTGTGCGAAGCTCAAAGCATCTCCTTAATATCTCAGTTGTTTCTTCTAGGCAGCAAAGAGATGGAAACTTTGGCTTAAGTCTTCCATGTTTCAAATACAGATCCCTACAGTGTCATAAACAGTGCTCCAAGAAACCAGTGTCTAAAAAATACAGAGATGTCTCATAAAATGGCAAATTTTATGGGCTGTATTATTAGCTGTAGTTTTATAGTCGCAGTTATAGAGCTTTTCTGGTAATGTGTGTCAACAATTATTTCAATTGTGACTGTTTTACTTCTTCAACATTTTGTAGGAGAACGTTCTAAGATAAGAACTGATTCACAGCTACATTACCAGAGAGATAGTAAATTCTCTGGGTAAGACTGTCTCTGAGGTAAATGGAAAGTCTCTACAGAAAGTGCTGGAGAAACGTGAAAGCTCTGTTTCTGCTCACGGTGGAGCGTGTTTGTGAAATGTAAACATGTGTGAGGATCACAGGCAAGCGTCTGTGGGATTTTACAGATAAATCAGTTCAGGTCCATGAAAACAGGAGAGCTGCTGTCAATATAGCAACTCTCTTGTTGAGCGACATTTAGGTGCCCGGAAGTTGTTCATGTGTCTGCTAAGTACAGGAGCAACACAATTATTGTTGATGACATAGGATTTGTATTGACAATGGTCTTAAGCTGATCACAGTATGTGACGTTGTTGAGATCTGCTCTGAAACTCAGGTGGAAAAATATGAGACTTCAAAGTTTCCATCTGCTTCAGTTTAATCGTATTGCTGCCTTGGAGAAATAACTGAGGCGTTAAAGATGTTGTTATGTTGTGTCGTTCAAACAAGCTCAGCAGTGTTTTGATAGCGTTACAGTGTTTACGCTCTTCGTAAACTGACCTGTAAATGGTTTTACAGTTACAGTATTTCTGCAGATTAAACTAAAATAAAAAGCCTTGCATTATTAAAAATGACACACTTTAAAACTTGAAATTGCTAAATTTCTATGAGGTGTAATTCAGGCACACAGTCTGTGTTTATATGGAATTCAATTATTTCAATTTGTGTATCTGCATGTTTTTGAGTCTGTATGTGTGATGCAAACCCTTGCAATCAGGCTTGTGTATTTGTTGTTGTGATTATTTTCTCATATATTAGATAGATATATGATAGATTGTTTAACAAATATTTGAATCTGTTGGTGCTGTGGACACACATTTTCTTTACTGAATGAGACAGTAGTTTTAACCTCTCGTCTCATTCTGCAGGTCTAAGGAACTGATCAAGTCAGCGATTCTGGACAATGACTTCATGAAGAACCTGGAGATGTCTCAGATTCAGGAGATAGTGGACTGCATGTATCCGGTGGATTATGATAAAAACAGCTGTATTATTAAAGAAGGGGACGTGGGCTCGCTCGTCTACGTCATGGAAGGTGAGCGACAGGCAAGAGAGTTCAAGACAGCTTTTATATTTAAGTGTAAATATTTAGGATTTCTCAACATAAAAATTCAGCTATGTTGTAAATGCTGAAAACCCCATTGAAGTTGCCCATTCAGCAGATTTTTCAGTTT
>JBAJNP010006004.1:0-26995 GCA_036877545.1 Yasuhikotakia modesta
ATAATACACGAAAATTATGGATTTATTATCACTGATAAAACGGATTAAAACTTTCGGCCTAAGGGCAGCAGAGAAACTTGGAAACTTCGGGCGCAACTGCGCATGAGCGGCGTGGCACCGCATGATAGCAACAGCAATGAGACCCAGATCAGACCACAGAGAAACTTTGCGATCGTCTGTTTTCCACGGAAACATCAGATGCGTTTCCTAAAAGCGTGTTTTCGCAATGATGCATGAGCGCAATGAGGTTTAATGTCAGATGGAGAGTTTGTAGGTGCGCCAAACGCACGCCGGCGCACGAGTGGTTACAGAGGTCGCACCGCTCGCCTCTCGCGCACGACCAGTTTCCTTTGAAGTAAACAAAAGCAGACCTGCAGATATTTGACATCATACCAGAGTCCTCTTTAAAGTCTCCAGGTAAAAGGCCCAGGGCCTTGAGGTGAGAGGGCGTAGCTGCAGAGAGGGACATGATCTCTCCAACAGCCTCATGGAAACCCTCGTTTGCGCCATCTCTCAGCAGGTACGCGCGGTGACGGTAAGCCATCTGATACTGGTTGTGTCCCATCTCGTGATGAACGGTCAGAAAATCATCCATGTTCACTTTACTGCACATTTTAATCCTGGAAAACAAAACAACAGCGTTTCTCTTCATGTTCTTTCGTTATTCTTTCAATTGGCATGTTTCTGTTTGAGAGAAAACAGATGTAATGTTGTTGTTAAATGTTTTTAATGCTTTGTTTGTAAAGATGCTTTGAAACTTTGTGATGGAGTAAATCATACATTTAAACTCTTAAGAGGCAGCATTGCGGATGATGCAACTAATAATTTCTAAATTCATGTTGTAGTTTTATTTTAGTTAAATTGTGATTTCTCCCAATGTTTTTGGAATGATTGTCATTATCAATCCTCACCTGAAATCCTCTTTATTGCCCATATCCCATGCGGTTGGATGACACACAACTTTTTTTCCATTGTTAGGCTTCACAAACATGGAGTTTGTCCAGAAATTGTCCAACATTTTTGACATATTTACTGACATGAAGAATTTTTCTGCCTCTCTGAACATTCGCATTTCATCCCAGCCCTGAAATTGGCAAGAAATTCACCAAATTTATTAAAATAGCAAAAGGCAACAGTTTCCTATTCTTTAAAGCTGTTATTTGTAACTTTTTTTGGTTAAATTACACAACAGTACAACAGTGTCTCCTTACCCAGATTTACGTTTATAAAAATGATTTACAATTTGAGCTTTTGCAGTAAATGTCAGTTCATTTGCATTGGATTTCAACAATGTAAAATGACCTTTAAATTTATGGACTGCGGCTTTAAAGAGACTTTAATTGCTGTGGGTAAATAATAAATCGATGAAGGACAGATTACATAATCTTTGATCAGTTAAAACAGACCTTTAGTCTGGATTATTGTACACATTTAAAGATAAAAAGCTTAAGAAAAGGTGTAGTACAAAAAAAATGATTGGGTGTCTCACCTGAGACACCATTTCAGAAGTCACGTCAATATCAGGCTTTTCAGGATATGGGACGGCTAGGGGGTAAAGATTGGTCCAAAACCGTCCCCACATGTCACCTAGAGTGTCACAGATGATGTCAGAAAATCATTTCCACTGTTTATCTGAAGACTTCTGATAAAACATCTAGCAGGTCATTTAAAATCACTCTAAAAATTGCACAGTTCTAACAAATGGCATTTCTCCACACAGGTCAAACTTTATATTACCGAGGAGATGTGCGGGAAGACAAGCGTCGGGTTTGATGTGACCAGGATAGACGTTCTGGAGTTTGGTTCTCACGTAAGCATGAAGCTGCTTGTATAAAGGTAAGATCTAAAACGACATCAGCAAGTTTTGTAACTCAAGCCAAAACGTCTTTGTACTTGTTTTGTACTAATGGTGCGACACTTTCCAGGACTGACCTCCTTGTAAATTCTCCTGGCATCTTCCATAACTTGGTCCCGGCTGTAGCTGTATTTGGGTTCATCGGTTGTTTCGTAATCTCCTCTCCAGTAATCTCCGTGATCAGCGTAATCTTTGATAATCGAATGATGAATGTCAGTCCAGTCTTATTTCAGAGTGAACCCTGGGTGTGAAATAGGATTAAATGTGGTTCTTACTGTTGAGTCTGGCTGCTTCGTTCTCCAGGTCCACATATTCCTCATACAAGGGTCTCATCTTCTTTCCTGTAGCTGTTCTCCAGCCCTCCCACACGTGTAGACGTTCGTAGTAGTCTCTGCTGTTTGCCATGGTGCTCTCTAGACCTGGTGAAGAAAACATTTATATCATGACCTCTGGCAGAGTGGGAAACTGTTTGACATCCTCAACATGGGCTTTGAGGGAACATCTGTGATAAATGGGTTTAAAGGGATAGTTTTTTCATCCTTTACTCACTGTTTTGTCATTTCAAACCTGTGTGATTTTTCTTTATTTTTTCTTCTGAGGAACACCTAAGAAGATAAACCAATTTTCTCAAAATATCTTTTTGGTTCCACAGAAAGTCATACAGATTTGGAATAATATTACAGTGAGTAAATGATTGAATATGTTTGATTTTTGATGGATAGACTTACAATGTTTTAAAACGGAGCCCATTACACTTTAAATGGGGACTGAACGCATAAACAACCAAAACCTGTTACCTAATACTCTTAGTCAAAACATGTACGTAAGACTATTTTACTCTACGCGCATTAACTGTCACATCCTCTTTTTCTTTATAAACATGTTTTTATTGTTCTAAAACAAATACCCCTAAAAGTTCCCTTTTGTTTCACATCTCCTTTTTGTGTAAGAATAAATACAGTAGTAAAGCGTCTTTTCACGCAATCCCTTAAATGTTTATATGCAATGAAGGCATCTGATTTATTTTGCTGTGTCATTATGTTGATGTACAGACAGCACCTGGTTCCAAAGTCTGACAGTCAAAGGGGTCGTCCCTCTTACACACTGTGGCCGTGTTGTAAATAGTGCTCATATCTGCCAAGATATTCCTCAGCTGTAATACAAAAGGCATTTGTATCATTGTTGTGTCTCAGCAGGCATGAATTTGCTATATTAGTGAATTACTGGGACGCTGTATGAAAACGATGATTGTTGAACTTACTTGACTGGCCTTATCCGGGGAAAGAGCTCCAGATCCTTTATCCTGAAGTTTCCTGAGCTGGAATTTAATCTCTGGATCAGAGATGTCATCGATAGGGAAGGCAGCAGACTGCTTTGAAATTTGACTGTAGTACTCATTCCAGATCTTATATGCTTCAGCCTGTTCATGAGAGTCGTGAACAAACACCCATCCATCACTGATCCGTCACGTTTATTATGCGTTTGTTTTTGTCATAGCCGTAACTATTGTTTAAATGGGTTGGAAACTATTGGTCTATACAAACTAAGATTTAAAAGAGAAACTTTAAATCCGTGGATCTCCACTTTGAAATTGTGGATCACAATTTTTATTCAGTTTGTGATGTAACTAGAAAAAAAATATTTAAATAACCAAATATTAAGAAATATCTTGACTTCTAGTTGTTTTAGCTTATTTTGATGTTTGCTTATTTTAAATTTGGTTTGGTTTTATTTTAGGTCATCTTGAGTCCCCTTGTGGGTTTTTTTTAGGGCACCGGCCCCCTGGTTAGTAAATCTGGTTGTTTTAAAAGCATCTTATGCATGCATTAACTTTGCAGATGTTTTATTATGAAAACACCCTACAGTGGATTAAATATGAACATTTATGAGTACAGTATGTGTGTTAATATCATATGTAGAGTAGAAGCATTTTATAATCTCAGATCTCAGTACCTCTTTGTCTGCGTTTTCCTGGGAGATGTCGGTATTGTAGGCCCAGGATGCAAGGGAATACTTGTAGACGAGACTGGATGCATCCTCATCAAATTTCCGTAAAAATTCCCTGGCTTGTTCCTCCACCGTCTGAGTGGAGGTCACAGAGGCTAGAGCCAAAATCAGGAGGCAGTGAGTAAACATCTCAGCAGACCAGCACTGACACTGTGTCTCTCAAACCCTGGTGCACCGTTTTATCGAAAACCTGTTATTGCTTTGCCCTTTGAGCTGTGCCGTAACCTTAAACGCAGGTGAGGTGGCTTGAGCAGAGACTCTGGCTAGATGTTGCGTAATATCATTTATGCTTCTGTTGTTTATAGAAGTTATACAGGTTAAATACTTTTGTATTAGCAAAATTTCATTTTTAGGTTTTCTGAAACGGTTTCTGTCAGTGCAGAACTGGCTGCCATGAAGCTACAGGGTTTTTAAGATGTTGTGGTGGATGTTGACACGTTGCTATGCGGTTGCTAGTGCGTTAAGGGGCTGCGTGAATAACATGCTAACGTTTAATACAATCTTTGGGTTTTTTGCATCAGAGTAGTAACAAGTTAGCATTAGAAAGTGTTGCTTGCCTTGGAAAATATCACTACATACATTCTGTCACTATATAGCATTTTACAGTCAGCGGTTTATGTAAATTTTTCAGACTGATGCTTTGTCATGTTAATAATTAGGTTTGTTCCTCAGTGTTTAGTTAAAGCAGGCATGTTGTTTCCAGTCTTGAATATTAAACTAAAACACAGTTTAGTCAAAACTGAAAAGTTTCCTTTGATTTGGTGTGGCTGTCTTTCCACTTGTGATAATTCAGAGACCTCTGCCCTCTACATTCTTGACAGATAACTTTGAGTAGACTGTGCAAACAATCCAGGCCCGTAAAACCATAAATAAAACAGATTGTGAAGATTTTAAATGGATTGTTATCAAGACGAGTTCTGACTCAGAATTTTTATAACTGTTGCGCCTTTTTATAACCCATACTAAATGATCAAACTTAATTTATAAAAAGAGTCAAACGTTTCTAACTTTGTATGATGGCAAATTCACACCTTTCGCTGAGGGAGTTTAAGTAAACTGCTGGCAAAATGTGTAATTTGTTAATTTTATTTTAACCACCCAACAAGGATGTGGTTCCTGCCTCAATGTTTTACAACTTAAGTTTGCACTTAATCAAGTTGTCGATGTTTTATGGTTTGTATTGCGGGTGAAGTTTGGTCACAGTTAGATTATCTTTGTCAGATAAAATACAGCACACTCATGAAACCTTATTAAACGTTTATCCAGTAAGAATCATGACTTCACTACATTCATGTTTAGTTATTGCCTTATGGTTCTTGGTAAAACTTTGTTCCCAGTTTCTTGATCTTTGAACTTTGAGTGGAACAAAATATTACTACCATGAAATATTTTACCATGAAAGTAGTTAGTGTGTTTATAAGTTACTTCCTATGCCTTATAGCCATATTTTATCCATATAGCCATAATTGTCTATTAGTAGTTACATAAATTGACCAGCAGGTGTCGGTTTTACAGCGTTCAATGGTTTCTGTAGAGATTGAACCACAGGAGGACGCAGTAACCTTAAACTTAATCTTATATTTGGAGTGGATTTCATAACAGTGCGATATGAATAGTGATTATTTAACACTTTAAAACTATTTTTCAGAGTTATGTTGCTTATGTTTACATGCTGTTTGCAGTTTTGACCCATTGTGTTTCTTTTTAAACATCCGTTGCTTGGGATTAATGTGTCAAAGCTGTAATCTGTGATGTACTGCGTTTTATATGTGGAGCCTGATCTGCATAATATCTAAATCCTACTATGGTTAACTATTGTCTCATGAATATTAATCACGACGTGCGATTGGCTGTTGTTATGTGACGTCATCGTTAATATTCCAGAGGGGCCCTTTGGCCATAGTAGGATTCGTGAATGGCGTCTCCGGTTTATCCAAACGGAGGACTCCCGTTCCTGGCGCAAGTTCACCAGTCCGTGTTTTCCCGTAACCTCTGTCTCTCTCTCTTTAAAGCCACTTCAAGCGCAGCCTCAAAGCTCTGAAAAAACCCTGTGGCAACCAAAAGGCATCCAGGATCGGAGTGAGAACCTCCATCCACATACGATCCCCTCCGGTGGGAGAACTGAGGTGATGGCGGGTTGCACGGAGGATTCGTGGATATTTGCATGACAGGCACCAAAATCTGTTGGATTAGTTAATTTACTATTTATGGGGGATTTGCATTTACTTGCTAAAAAATGCCATTTGCCAAACGGATCGTTGAACCCCAGCTGCTGTCCAGACACCCCATCCCCAATGATGAAGGGTTGCTGTTCGAGGATCTGTGCGCCATCAGTAACGTGGCTCTTTCCCGGACCCTGCGGCAGCTCTCCGGCTTGGCTAAGCATGCGTGCTCCTTATTTCAGGAGCTTGAAAACGAATTGGTTTCCACAAACCAGCGGGTCTGGGCTCTGCAGAACAAAATAGGCAAAATTCAGCAAACCGCGAACGCGCTCGACCCGAAACTGGAGGCTGTGCGTAAGTACACCGTTTAGATTTTACGCATAAATTGCGCCGGAGATTTAACGCCGTAAAATGACCTGTATTGCAGATTATTGTGTTGCGATGAATGAATGTGGTGGTTATATGTATCCAGGTACATGCAAACGGCGTCTCCAAGCGTCGCCGACCAAATTATAATGTGTCACACGCCTGTATGCGTAACCAGCGGCGTGACCGGTTGCGCTTTGCGCTCCGATGCCCAAACATCTTGCATCGCGACATTTAGCCGCTGCAAAATGACGTTTGGTGTGCATGTTATATATTTAAATGTTTAAGTTATACAGACACAGACATTTTCAGCAACAGTGTGATGGTAGAGAGGGGCGTGTGTCCATGGCACCGGTCCACCATTTCCAGTCCTTAATGTAGGTAATCTGACGTTACCCCAAAACACAACGCGATCTCTCATTGAGCCAATTGTTAACCCATTTTTGCATGACACTTTTATGGTTGTTATGGATAATATGGGTGTGGAGGGATAATGTGCCCGTTGATGATGCATGAATGGCTGCAGCCATGCAATTTTGGCCACATATCCACGTCTCGCCAAACAGGAGAGACAAACCAGTCATGTATAATTTAAAAGTCTCCCCTCTGCAGCCTTTCAGATACGTGGTTTGTTGAACTGTGAGGCCCTTGGCTTGAAGTAAACGCTAGAGTCTCGTGTGGATCACAGCCTCAGCACTGGTGCTGCTGTGTAGCTTTAGTTATAGGATGTTGAGCTGCAGTGAGGATAAATCCAGGGCACCGATTCAACACCTGCAGGAAGCACCTTTGCTCTGAGGCAAACGCGCAGCCTTATGCAATTACTTAGAACAGGACGAAATGCACCTCGTTCCTGTTGTGACGTGTTTTAAACCTGGCCAAGTCCAGGAATAAACCCATATGACCCAAAAAAAAGATTAAACCATGTAGGTCAAGCCAGGGCCTGCTCAAATAATCTCCCAGTTACCATCATCATCAGACCCAACTCTTCATCTCTTAACAGTCCTTCATCTGTTCGTTCTAGAATCAGGCAGCGGTAGTTTGTTATTTAAGAGGATGTTTCTGTTTGTGGGACAGTTTGTAGCTTGTCATGAATTGTAAATTTGGTGGAATAAGGTAAAATTGTTATTTTGTTTAATTTCCCTACCTGGTTAGTTTGACCGCTCCCTCTTTAATACCGTTTCATGTAGGAGTTGTGATTCATTTCAAATGAGATGTGATTTATATGATTAATGTTTCGTGTGAGTCAGTGTTAGATGGATGATGTAGGAAACAGGCACAACTTAAATTGGTCAAATTTTCAGTTTTTGAAAGAACTTCTCAAGATGAACAGAATTTTAATGTTAACCTGATTCTCAGATCCAAGACGGATTTTTGAATTCATTCAGTGTTGAAGAATTATGGACGTGAAAAACGTGATGAACGTGTTTGTTGTCGGATTAAAGAACAGGGTTTTGCTGAGGTTGTGAGATTTCTTAACCTTAAGAGGCAAAAGTCTTGGTTTTACGTTTTGTTTTTTGTAGAATTGCTTTCAAAGCTCAGTGTGTGTTTGTTTTTGAGAACGAGGAACAGTGAGAAGTTTTTAAAAGTTGCCTTTATTTAATTGAATAATTAAATAAAATGACTTTTGGAAACATCTTGGAACAGTTGGAAACAACTGTGTAGGCCGATATCTTGACGATCTTGTTCCTTTTATGACGGGATCCGTGTGAACGATCCTAATCCCTTAACTGCTGTGCATTGTCCTGCGTTCCTACAGATGACTGGTAACAGGAACAACACCCTGTCCTCTGCATTTGAATGGACAGTTGGCCTGTAGGGTCAGCAGTCCCTTGTATTTGCGTTTAAATGCGACTTTTGTAAACTTTACATAGTGTCTCTGCACTTTAGATCCTTATTATTATTCAGTGTCTGGAATTTGAAAAAAAGCAGGATTAGACATTCATTCATGAACGATTGAAGCTTTTGGTTATAATAAGGAAACAACTTTCTTGAATTTGCATTTAAAATAGAAAATAAAAAATAAAAGTAAAATTCAGTTACTTGTAAATAAATAGACATGAGCAGTAACACATTTAGACTATATTTACACAAACAACAGAGCATTAAAGCCAATGCAACATTGTGTAATAATGACAACGAACTGTGCGTCGTGTAATGATTGTCAGTTTTATAGTGACTGGAGTGAGGTACGTTATTGAGGTGTCTGGTGCATAAAAATGATGCAACGTATGTGCAATATACTGGGCTGGGGGGATTGAATCTGTCACTGTGGTTGTTTCATTCATGTGAGGGAGTTATTGGGAGTTATGTGTGCAGAAGCATGAAGCTTGTGGTCTTTGCATGGATGTTTGTTCATTTCTGTCCTACAGGAAGTGGAGGAATAGTGCAGGTCTCTCCTGACTCAAGACAGATGTGGTCTGTCTTGTACACAAGTGTGTTAACAGGGAGAACGTTCTCAGAACGTTGGCTAACATTTTCTTAAAAACGCTCTTTCAGTAACACAAGTAGAACTAATAATGTTTATCAAACACATTTTTTAAGTTATTAATGGAATGTTTGTGGAGTAATTTTCCACACAACATGGGAAAAATAATTATTAAAAAAGGAAACATTAAGGAAACTTTCTTACAACCTTAAATTGTTAGCTGGGTAGATGTATTTGATGATGAAAATGTGAGCCTCTGTCATATATGGGTTGTCTGTAATATTGTGTTGGAAGTAAGTGAGAAAATTCAGTCTCCACTGGTGTTTTTGAACATGACTGGAAGTCTCACATAGAAACAAAATGATGTCTGGCTTTGCTTCCAATTCATTCAGGGAGAATCGAGAAGGTGTGTGATCCTCTGTCCCCGGTGAGGATGAAGTTGGGTAGAGCGATCACCTCACCTGCCCTCGGTCTCGTTTAATTAGTCACGATCTCTCCCACAGCATGTTTTCCCATACAGCCGTTTTGCAGGTTTCTCTAATGAAGGGGAAAAGTTTGCGAGAGTTGTGACGACTGGAGAAACACCTTTGGCGCGTTACGTTTAACACCCGCGTCAATGTGTTTCTAATGGAAACCGTCCCACCTTTGTACTGAGAGATCTGTGTCGTCAGTTGCAGAATAGTGAATTGCCTAATTTATTTGAGAGCCAATCTGTGCATTTCTCATGCAAGACCCTGAATAGGTCAGTGCTCTGTGCAGCCATGCCAGCACACAGATACTACACGGCTTACAGAGAACGTTCTGAGAACATTGGCTAACATTCTGTAAAGTTGTCAAATTTAACAAAACTAATTTTATAGTATTGTTTGTGGAATGTTTTATTAATGTTAAGTTTATCAGAAGCATTAATATATGATGTATTATATATCATAAGTTGTTAGTGTAATGTTTTAAAAATGTTACAGAATTCAAAAGGTTTGAAAGAACCAAGCAATACATGAATATAACTTTCAAAATAACTGGGTGATTTAAAGGTTTCATGTATCAGTTTGGTTATTTTGTAATGCAGACGTTAGAGAAACGTTCTTACAAACTAAAATTGTTAGCTTGGCTTTGCAGCTATATTAGCACACGCAGGACGAGAGGGTCTAACCTTGGTACAAACCGCTGCAGCTTTCTGCCTAAAAGCCCCTGGGGCCAAATTTATTGTCTTGTAGCTTTAATAGTTTCTCTCCACGCACACACACACACACACACACACACACACTATATACACAGTACTGCACAGTTACCCATGGACCACAGTGCATTAGGAATCATGCACATGTATGAAGATACACACACTTGATCACACTCGTTGCCTGTGCACACATCTTTCATTCTCTCTCTTATAATAGGTCGAGGACTCTCGCTTATTCTGTTTTGATAACGATCATACAAAAATGAGTCTCAGTGGCCTGGAATTAAAGTAGCAGTGGACGGTACAAAATCTTACCAGCTCCAGGCTACTGTAAACCCAGCTCTGATTGGTCTGTTTCTTGCATCGCTGCATCCCATTGGTTGAAGTGCTTCTAGAGTTCACCACCATTTGCACACACAGTCTTTAGGAGCAGGTCTAGCGTAAGCATTTGTGCATCGCCTCAGGCCTCCGACAAGGACAGACAGGGTTATATTTTTGATGGAATATACAGCGTTTGATTCTCTGCACAGTTTGAGAAAGACTTTAATTCATTTAACTGAGGTGTACTACATTTAACCACAATGGCATTATTTGTGTGTTTGTTTTAATGGCATAGTTACACACTGTGAGCACAAAAAATGTGCTTTGTGAAAAATGTTACCCATTTACCCATAACAGCTTTAAAAGTAAGAATTCTGTAAAGTTCAGAGCTCAGATTTAGGTAGATATGGTGGTTGGGGAGGTAAATGTGGTGGGTTTTTTTGCCCTGGGGCAGAACTGTCTTTATTATGGGGTTAACACAATGGTATGGTAAGCAGAGTTAAAGCAGGTCATTTATTATGAGGTACAAAGAGAAAATGACTCTCAGCATATAATTGACTTCAAATTTAAGCTCAAAATGAAGCATTTGCTGGGTTCAAAAGAAGGGGAATGAGACGATGTTTAACTTTTATAGGCTAATGGGTGCGTAGGGGTACCCAGCTAACAATTTAGATTGTAAGAACGTTTCTCTAACATTTCCATGAAGTAAAAAAAGTTATTTTGAAAGTTCTAGGAACATTCACAGCATTCAGTTTATTTAGACGTTGTGTTAACATTGCTTAATTTAAACTTCATTTAGTCATTTTTTTTCAAATGTTCCACTAACAGTCTAAGAATAACATTTATGAAATATAACATTTGAAAAAAGATTTACTAACATTACAAGAAAGTTTTGCTAACAGAACTTTGTGAACATTAGCCAACATTGTGAGAATGTTAGTTGAGTGATTTAAACTGACCTTTACCTCTAAGTTCATCTCTGTTAGAAGTGTTAGATCACTTTGATAAATCATGTTATTTTATAGTTTTGATTACTAGTGTTCAAAAAGTGAATCGGTGTGTCCCCATTTTTGACTATAGGTATATGACTGTTCTGTTACTTGTTAGTTCATGAACTAGTTAGTACAGCAGGTCCAATATAAATGTTCATTTTTTTCTTTCTGAATGGGGTGTTATAATTCATGTAAGGCTGCTAAATTAAGCCGTGTTCTCCATTTGTAATTTAGAAAGTCTGAATTCATTTTTTAACATTATCAGTCCTTTGATTGAAGTAAAAATAACATGGAGTTTGTCTTTCAGCGTTCAGTTGTTTCAGGAGAGCGCGTTCATCCGAGAACTAGTGTGTCTTTATCTGCCCAGACTTGTTGCACAGACAGCGGAAACCCCACATCCTCTGAACGTCCACAGCCTGAACACTGAGTGCAGACTGTCACTGAGGACTGAGAGTGGATGTGGGCTAGCAGGTGTGATTTCTCTCCTGATGTGAGTGACTTTGGTTCGGTTGGGCTTTTCATTAGCAGCAAAGCTTGACTAAAGACCTCCATATTCATGGCAAAGTTGTTCGTTTTTCACTCAGAGGTTCAAAACATCTGTGCACCAGTTTACAATTTTAAAAGCTTCAAATGGCTCTCCATTTGAGGGACTGAGGGCTAAAAATGATCCATTACGGATGTTTGTGCCAAAGTGGGTGGAGCCTAAGCTCATCTTAATTTTGCATTAGCGGCTAAGAATCTAGGCAGCATATTGTAGTTTATTCCTGTTGGAAATGCACCTACACTATGATGCCTAAAATGGCGTCTCTTTAGGCATCTCACCAGGGTTTAGAACACAGCAGCTGGTCTACAAGTTCCATCCTATTTCTATTTCATGAAAGAACGTAAATATTTGAAAGACACGCTTGTTAATTTACATATTTAAGTATGCAGTGGAATAAAAGAGCACAAGGAAGCTCATAAAGTCAAAAGCCTTCTCTCCTCTCAGCGCTCCATGTCTTCCAGGAGTTGGTTTGCAGTTGACGGCACTTTTAATGTTTAATGAACTTTGATTTTTACTGGAGACACATCAAGGCTTTCTGTGAGGCCTGCCTGAAAACTGTATCTTCAACACAGCCTTAGAAATAATGATCAAGCAGAGAAACAGTCATTTCTGACAGGAAATGTAACCCAACTATCACATTTAGATTGTAAGAATGTGTCCCTAACATTTCCATAAGTACCAAAAATTGTTAAAAATACTATTTTGAATGTTTTGGATACATTTTAGATGTTAATTCTGCCTGTAACTTTATATATTATTTTTTAATTGTTAGTGTAATGTTATAAAAGCATGCTAATAATTGTTACTGCATAAATGTTTTCATTTACTTTGAGAGAACATTCTATAAACATTTCCTGTTAGCCGGATAGTAGCTGTAGACCTTCACAAACTATTTGAAGGATTAAATGATCTTTGGAGGTTTCTGGTGACTATTTCTCTAGAATGAAATCACAAGCTCACAGTTATATAACCGAATGAGTCAATTCAACAGTTATTTGCAAATACCTTCATTAGAAAAGATCACCGACCGTGTGGGTGAGCTGACAGGGATTATTTTAACACGTATTTATTTAAAAATCAGTTATGAAGTACACAACAGTCTCTTTCCCTTAATTCACAACAGGTTGTTTATAATAATGATTTTTATTTGGAGCTGTTGGGTTCAGTTTCCTGGAGAAATGTTTGTTTAACTTGCTGTAACCGAATTTTTCAGGCATCTGGCTTCTCAGACCTACTGAATAGCTGCAGGATGGATTCTCTGAGGGTCCTGTGACCAATTTGCAAATCTGATTGGACAAATTTAAACTTTATTCCCTTTAATTCACAGTGGCAACAAGAAAACACAATTATCCCCACTGGCAAAAGTCAAATGTCACTTCTCTATGCATATAGTACGACTAGGCACTAATTTTTTGCACTAATCTGTTTAGAAGTTGTACCGTGTACAACCAGAGGGAATCCTCTGTCTCTGTGACAGAAAGAAAAGCTGTGTCAGAGGAACAAAAGGAGAAATGTTGTCTGTCTGTGAGGCTGCAATAGAGGGGTCGCGCTCCGAGAGGAAAAACCTGGCCCATTGAGTCATAACAGAGGGACACCCATAATTAAGACAGAGAGACAGAGGGAGATAAAGAGAGAGAGCTGCTCTGATGACAGTAAATAGAGCTGTTGTGTTTTTGCTCTTTAATCTCTTCCAAGAATTAATCAATGGGAGTCATTTTGTAGCAGAACCGTTTATTGCACTGTACACACAAAACCTCCCGTTTCATGTAGAAACATTTGCTCTGCAGGTTTAACTTTTCATGTGGCGCTAAATCCTCTTTAATTCTGTTTCAGATAACAATTAACTGTGTGATTAAACATATTTGTGTAGCAGTTTTTAGGATAAATGTTACAGCAGCTTTGATGAACAGTGGCTTATAACCCAGAAGACAATGGTGGCAAGATAAAACTTCTCAAGGTGTTTAAGCAGATGAGAAGGAAATCTTTGGAGGGACTAAGACTTAGCTGTGGAACCTGTCTAACTGATGCCGGTTCCATAAGTTACCTACCTTCACGCATATTTTGTATAAATGTTTGTGTAAATTAAAGCTGGTGCAACATGAAAGAATTTAAAAGGTCACGGCTGTGTTATAAATTAAACATTTTAATACACATTTCTATGGCGCTGGGCAAGGGTTTGTTTGCTAAATTTATGCCCCCTCTTGTGTAATACTTCTGAGCCGAGTTTGGTTCTCTTTTGGACGTTAGGAAGTAAATCTGTCAAAATCATTGCATTGCATAAAATATATTAGTATGCAAGTACGCAAGCAGCGTCAGCATACAGTACAACCCCCAGTGGAGCATTCATTCCAACCTCAGCTGATTGTTTAATGTCACACACCTTTATAAACATGAATGAGTGTTTCGTTGATTTATAACAGATCTGTGTCTTTTCTTCTCACTGCTCAGGTTTGGGGAAAAAACTGTGTATAGGTAAGTTATTTGTAGAGTAGAGTATGTGTTGACTGTTATAGACTCCTTTGTGTAGTAAAGATAGTCAAATGTGTATATAGAGCCCCACCTCTAATCCGTAGATGTATGTGTGCCCAGCTAACAGGGAACGTTCTCAGGATGTTTGGCTAATGTTCTCTAAACATTCTGTTATCAACGTTTTTTGCAGTAACATTAGTGTGAACACTAGTGTTTATTTGTGTTTAATTATATAAATACAAAAAACACTTAATAACGTTAAATAACGTTTATACAAGCAAGCAATAATGTTAATACAAAGTTTAAAAACTGGACATTTTGAATGTTAGTGGAAATGTTCCTACAACCTAAAATTGTTAGCTGGGTATGTGTGTGTGTGATTGTAAATATTGTATTTTGTCAATGGATTGTGTTTTTAGCCATTATATAGTGCTGTAACCTTCCACACTGTTCCTGAGTGTGACGTCCTGGGGTCACATGACACTGACATCATACCTGAACAGATACAGGATTATCAACATGAACAGATTAACAGCGGTTTAATCAGGCAGACAATATGAGCAAAGCACAGGTCGGGCTCATTAGCTCAGGAATTACCTGTTATTGCTCCATTACTGGGGCACAAATTAAAGCAATTCTAGTCAGGAATTTGAGGAGCGCCGTCCAAACATCTCCTCCCCGTGCGGCTGATGACCGTAGCTTTTAGAGAACGTTAACCAATGTTCTGAGAGTATCCCCTGTTATCTGGGTCTTAGAAACCACTGAATGAAACAAAACAAATCAATGGTCACTTTAGTGCTCTTTATACAAACATAACACCACAGAATGACGATTGACCAATCGCCATCAAGTATTCCAGAGAGACAGTTTTTTCCTGGAGTAATCTGGAGTCACACTACTTTGCTTAAGGTCACACTGGTGAAAGTTCACATCTGACCCCTAACTGAGTTTAAACCTACAGCTTTTTGGTTTTCAGATACATCAGTTTTAGACTTGGATTTAGCGTTACTGGAGGGGCTCCAGAACGACTTTTGTGGCCTTTTGTCACCGATCACTGATTAGATTAACCGTTCATCTAATAACGCTTAAGGAAGGGATTTGCTTTGAGACAGCTGGCCTCAGATCAGTCTGCTGGCGTTTGTTGTTGCCGCTCTGCTGGACGTCCTGACGTGTCGTGTGCTGACAGCAGTAGTGGCGACTCGCAGGCTAGCGCAGCTGCTCTGGCAGATACTGCAACAATGCATGAAGGAAACGCAGGATTTTTGCACCTCATACGTGTGAAAGCTGAGGCACAACCCTTCACAACAAACCCAGCTAACAGGGAACGTTCTCAGAGTTCTCTCAGTTATTAAGTAACATTAGCAGAAATTAATGTTATATATCAATGTTGTTTTGTAATTGTTAGTGGAACCATTAAATTCTTTGAATTACTTTCTTGTAACCATTTTTAACATTTTTGTATTTAAATGTAACGTTGGGGAAATGTTTTTATAGTTAGCTGGGAAAGCAAGGAGACACAAAAGTCTCATTTGTCTGATAGCAGATTCACTCTGTGATCAAGTAATTGAAGGAGACTATTTTTGCTCAGTTGAATAATTACAGCTATGCCAAACTGCAATTAACTTGCCTTGTAATTTCCACAGGGTTGCCCCCCCACTCCACCCCTCTTTCACTATGTAGTGTACCGTATGTGATGGTGTGTGAGAATGTGTGTTTGCGCTGCTGTATTTGGGACGCATCCCTCTGCTGAATTATTCTCTCCAGTGTAGATCAGCCATATGGTTTTAATAGATCAAGCGAGTGATCCTGAACCGAGGTCATTTATATTCCTCTATCCGTGGCACCATCTGCCGTTGCTTCTGCCTGTTAGTTTATCCTGAATCGACAGATTTGAAATCTGTTTGACCGAGAGGATGAGTGTCATTTCATTCTGTTATAATGATCATTTTATCAAGATGTCTGATGTCGAACGCGGTTGTTCTCTGCAGGAAACACAATTTTCTTCATTAGCATGTTGTTGCCTTTAATTTTTTTTAATTGCATAGAGATAAATTCCTCTCAGTTACCAGAAAATGTTTTTGCAGAGGTTAGTGTTTAACTTTAAATATTGTTTATAAAAACGTTATCCTTAAGTTGTTATTGGAACATTTTATAAATGTTACAGGATTAAAAGGTTTGAATAACATTCATTTAATCAATCGGTAATGTTAGCACAACGTCTAAATCCCTGAATGTTTCTGAAACTTTAAAAATAGTGTATTTAATGTTTGTATTGTTCAATGGAAACGTTTTCACAACCCACAGTTGGTAGCCGGCCGTCCATCTGACCCCAAAGACGAAGCATTTGAGGGCTTGAGTGTTTCCTCTGAACATTTAGCCTGTCTGAACGGCTCTCATTAGATGTGCTGGTGTTAAGCCAGTTACCAGCATGAGCGTGATCTGAGCCACGCAAATCTCCAGATTAGACGGTGGCGATTGAGCGTCCGATCAGATTATTGCTCTGGGTGTTTGCCATTGGATTTGGCCTCTTCGCAAGCTAATTATCCATCTCTCATGGAAGCAGCTCTGCGTGGTGCTGCAGAAAGTTCCTCAGAGATTTGCAAAACTGATATGAAAGTATTTTAATCACTACAGAAAATGAACAGAGCGTTCTGCTTCTCAGAAAATTTAGAAAACTATTCTGTCAAGTATTTTGTTCTTTGTGGTTTGGTAAGATGATTCAAGCATAGAAAAGAAAAGAAATACAGCTGAGGTCTTCTAATGTTTCAGTTGTTTCTTCTGGTCACTGGCGATGACTTTTTCTTAAGTCTCCAACCAACATTTATTTTCTTGCATTTTTTTTATTTCTTGCTCACATTATCTTTAAAGCTCTAATTTTACAGCTCTAACTGTATATAACCATCGTTTTAAGGAGTTACATCAGTAGTTAAGAATAACTGTAAAAAATGGCACCGGAGCAATGAAGTTGTTGTGTGGGCATGTCACATTTCAGTCAGTGTGTAAAGTGATTTGATTGAACAAAAGCTTCTTGACTTGTATTGTAGTTCAGTTTCTGTGATAAACGGCAGAAATTGCACAAAGATGTTTAGAGCTTCACTGAACCTTGTGATTTTAATTGTGGAGTTTTTTTCCAGGATTTCATTCATCATTCTGTTCTCTGTTAAACAACATGCGTCTGACACCTGGGAAGCGTGGATTTCAGTGTGTTCATTGCAATGATCTCTGGGGACTGTATTGTCTGTCTTTCAGAAGCTGTACACATGGCCGGTGTTGTTGGGGGGCGTTACGGAGGGCTGAAGGGGGCTGGTAAGGGCCTGGGATCTTTACAAATGCTGTCAAAGGTTTGAATAATAGGAAATGTTCTCAGAACATTAGCTGACATTTCTCTTAAAAACTTTATTTAGTTAATGAAAACAGTATGGAAACATTCTTGCAGCCTGAAATTGTTAGATGGATAAGAGGCGTGTGTGAAAAACCTCCAGTCTGTGGTTTCATGCACAATCTCAGCCTGGCAGCATCTGCGCCGTGGCCTGTCACAGGGTCCCCAACATAACAACCGTTGCTAATTGACCAATCAGCTGCAATCACACAGTCGTGTGTTTGTGCAACTCTCTTTAAGCTCCAGAAGCTTAAAGCATGCATCTGTCGCAGGTTTTTGTGCATAACTGATGAAATACTGCATGTTGGGTATAAATGTTAAATTGATGTTAACTTACGGTCTGGATAATTACTGTGCTAGATCATTTTCTTTACTGCAACAAAACAGAATCAGCTTTAGTGACATTAGCTGGGAATACTGATGGCAGACTGAGGCAGAAGTTGGAAAGGGACACATAAGGTTTGGGATATTTTGAAGATTCCCTAGTTTAGGAGTTTCCATAGAAACAATAGAGCGTGCCCAATGTGTGACAGTGAAGCAGTGTTTTGTTCCACCCCTTTTAACCTTCATTTGCCCTTTCCACACACCCCTCTCTCTCCTTCTCTCGCTCACTCACTCATCATCACTTACAAATTTAAATGTGAAAAACCATTGAAGGGTTTTTAGCATCTTTGTATGGTTGCATGTGTCAAAAAATGGTCACAATAAGAGTCAGATCTGTTACCTCTGAAGGTATTACAGCAATACTTGTCTGCTTTTTAAATCTCTGTTTGTTTTTCTAACCCTCAAAAACATTTCTAGGCATTCGGCAAAATTCTGTGGTATATTATCTTTGTACCATCAACTCTGAATGCAGCCGTTTTTTTGTATTATGAAATCATGCATCAGCATGAAATCAAACAGGGGAAACTTGAGTATTTAAAATTATTATTATTAAGAGCACATTTAACATCTTTCATAATTTCCATTTTAAGTGGTATTTTAAAACCATTTTTCCTGGTGTTTTAGACTTAAAAATGTTTGTTCTTTTAACATTTTGTCAGCGGTTTAGCCATGTTGTTAACAGAAACCAGCTCTCTTTCCCAAAATCCATCTAAACTCATCCATCTAAAGTCAGGTAAAACCATTTGTAAATGAACCAAATAATTCACAGGCAGAATGTTTTCTATTGCCATTTCCAACCCATATTTTCGGCTGTTTATATGCTCTGTGCTAGTCACAGACAGGTGTGATTCCCAGGATAAATATTTCAGTGATATGTCAGGCAGTGGTGACACTTTCTGTGGTAGTCAAAACAGAAACAACTTCATCTGTGTTGGACTTTCTTTGTCCCACATATAACTCCTGATTTCTCTCATTCTCTTTCAGTGACTCTGTTCTGACTCCTTTATATCCTGCATTCTCCCCCCATATGGCTGATCTACCGCTTCTGCTCATAAATACCCCCCTCTTCCTGTTGCCCATTTATTTCTTTCCATTCTGAGGAGAAATATTCTGTATAATATTTATAGTCTACAGATATCAGAGCTTGTAATATAGTGATCTGTTTTTTGTTGCGTTTTCAGCAGAAATGAGTCTGGATCCGTTTGAGGGGTATAAATAAGTGATGGTCATTAAGTGGATGAGTGACGACCTAATTTACGTCAGGTTTGTGTTGACACGCCCCCCTTTCTGCACCAATCAGAATGAACCAGTAATCACCATTGGCAGTGGGGAGGTTATAAAGTCCGTCTCGTGAGCCGTGGAGATGTGGCTTTGTAAGCTCACGCTAGCATCGCCTGATTTCCGATGGTCTTTAAAAAGAGAGTGATGGGGGGGGTCTTATGGTCTAAGTTTGAAATGTAGATGAAGCTTTCGAACCTGCATCAGATATTGTGATGCAGTTCTTAGCATGTGCTATGAAGGGCTAAATGGAAACTGTGGGTGGGAATAAATGGAGTCTGGACTGGACCATATGCAGGCCTGCTGTATAAGTGTGGCAGGCAGTTTAGATGAATCTCACATGGTAGATGGTCCATGTATGAATAGAGTGAAAGAATATGGAAATAAAGAAGAATAGAAAAGATATAGAAAAAAAGAAAAGAACATATTCAGAGAATCAAATGCAGAGTTTGATAGTTACAGCCCTGTTCGCATTTGCTCCATGAGATCTGTGAGTCAATTTAAATAAAAGATCACATCATGCCACAGTTTTGCAAAGCAGTTTCTATTGATTTTGTTTGCATTACTATGATGCCTATAAAGAGATTAATTTTATCCAAAGTGCACAAAGGTTTCATGTTATACTTTAGATTCTTCTCTGAGATCTTTCTTTGTTCTGAAATGTTTGTGTGTGTTAAATAATTAAGGCTGAGTGCAGGAGTGGGTGATATATGGGTCACTGTGTGATGGCTGCCACACACACACACAGTATCACACATTCACACACCAGTGTATAAACAAATCTCTGTGGAGTGTTTGTATTGGCAAGCAGCCTGACACAAAATGTTACCTGTGCCTACAGCTTTAGTATAAAGGAAACTTGTCCCTCAGGCCACCGTAGAGACAAACCTCACTGCAGTGGATGTGTGTTATACAAGCCAAATTCAGTATTATTCACCTCATTTTTGTGAATTGAAAGTGTGGAGCAGTGATATCACTAATTATGAACTCATTGTGTGTTCAGTTGATTTCATTTCTTGTCAGATGCATTTGTGTGTGATAAAGTGAGTCACATGCGATCCTTGTGGTTTGGTGATGCATCTTTTGGTGCGATTTGTTTTTTGTGATGTGGTAACATAGATGGTTTCAGGTCATGTTAAATCATTCGTTCTCTATTTTCAAGCATGCTGCTGTTCTGAACTCCTGAATTATGCGTGCATGCGGCATGTGTAGCAGGGCGTGTATATGTGTGTCTTGCGCGTGACCTACATATGCCAGGCTCTGGCTGTTAGCGTAAACTCTCTCAATCGCATCACAAGCGCATGTTGGGCTGCCGCGCCATTGGCTGTTTCTGTGTGGGGTACCACTTGGACTCCATAAGAAATGAATCGCATTGAATTCAGTTCATATTTAATTCTGTTCACATTTGTTGGAATTAGAAGTCACTCCATTTAGAGCGGATGACATTAAGGCAAACAGCTATAAGGAAGAGTGCAAAGATGAAGACATAGACATATCTCCAATATGAAGCTACATGAGTCCATTGTGATGGTGCTGTAACTAATGTACTAATCTTTAAGCTGTTACCATGGTAACATAGGAATGCAGGTGGGAATGAATGAATGTCTGCTTGGCAACCTCAGTGATGAGCAGAGCACCACTTTTCCAAACAGCGCTGATCTGAGGTCAGCTTATGTGTCTCAGATGGCCCAATCATTGGCTGCCCACAGTCCGTTCGCTGACTGCCTGACACATATTTTACTCAGAACTTTCTAATAAATGAAATCTGATTGGCTGACTTTGTGTGCTGTACTGAAAAGTTAGTTATCTAATGTTTAATTAGATTATTTGTATACATTTCAGGGCATATCTCTTTAAACTTTATATATATAGTTTTAGCAACTGTTTAAAATGCTTTATTTTGGAAACACAAGCTTGAACAACAGTATGCTGTTTTCAGGCAAATGCTTGGGTGTGTTGTGTGATGGTGACAGTATTATTTTGAGTATAATTAATGTGCATGTATGTCGTGGTGTGTGTGGTTAATGAGACGTGATTCTGACCTTATACGACACCATGCACACACACACACACACACACTGCGGCAGGCATGCGCTGTGTGTGTATGTGTGAACTGCTGCATCTCCAGTACACACACACACAGCAGGGTGCATCGCTTCCAGCATATGTGCTGGTTTCCATGGAGACAGAGTTAAAAATAACATGGGCGACGGCTTTATTGTACCATTCACCAACACGTCCGA
The DNA here is from genome assembly GCA_036877545.1 of Yasuhikotakia modesta. Taxonomy (NCBI): domain Eukaryota; kingdom Metazoa; phylum Chordata; class Actinopteri; order Cypriniformes; family Botiidae; genus Yasuhikotakia; species Yasuhikotakia modesta. The sequence goes on from JBAJNP010006004.1 coordinate 21,606, forward strand.
CACAAAATGTCACATGCGTGTATACGCACACTGAGACCCCGCGCCACCCCCCTGATGAGACACTCCGATGGGAGATAACAGGCAGGAATGATGAATGATAGACTCTCTCACACACACACACTTCCTGCCCCATGGGTTCTGCAGTGCTGCTGCACCCCACCCTGCTGCAGTGGTGTTCTGAAACACACGTGTGCACGATGCGCTGCTCTCCCCACGTTAACCCACTTCCAGCCACACGCAGCATCTTACCAGAGACCTAAACACACACTCCTTTTTACCCTACAGCCATTCACTGACGTGAAAGACAAACAGAGACATGTTAGCGGTCTGAGACAGAAAAATGTCACTAATTGCATTCCTTAGACATGCACTGCTGTAGAAAATGAATACAAATTAGACAAATTTTGCATTAGAGTTGCAGTATTTTAACACTAACCGATTTAGCTGGGATTGCACTACTTGCATTAAGCGCAAATGCATGTTTTTCTGTATAAATTGTCTTGTTCTTTACTCAGGTGTTTGTCTGATGCAATTACTGTTGCCCTGTTATCACTCACAGAAAGCAGGTTATAAATTTCTTAAAGAAATATATGCACATTTTCTGCCGGTCATGGTAACAGTAATTCATCAAATGATGCAGTGGTGTTTTAATCAGGCATGTTTTTGGACGCTCTGTGCAAAAGGACCAGTTTGGTTGACGGTGTCAGTGTGATGTTGTACTTGAATGTCTTTGTTCTAGTTAAGTATGTCAGATGTGGTTGTATAGCTTCCTCCATAACCCAGTGCTGAACCCAGTTGGGGAATTACCCAGTGCAAACAGCGTTTACTATAATTTGATACGGCTGTTTTCATTGTTCAGAGTTTTGACTAATTCCTGCTAAAACAACACACACGGTATATGCAAAAAACTACCAGTTAGCAAAAGTCCCTGCAGATACACGTGTAAGAAAAGTGATGATTTTTATTGGCATAGTTTTCACTTCTTTTTTAAATATCAGAAGTTAGAAGGACAAACCTCAGCTGACATTAAGGTTGTAAGAATGTTTTTCTAATGTTTATATTTGTGTTAACAAAGCATTAATGTTATTTTGAAAGGGTTATGTTAAAAAGGTTTAAAATTGTTCAGTTTGTTTACTTAACATTATTGCTTGGTTATGAGAACATTATTCAATTCAATTTTTTTAAACGTTCCACTAACTACTTAATGGTCTGATTGGTCTAAATTAACCCAAGAATGTTTTGATAACTTGAACTTTGAGAACATTAGCCAATGTTCTGAGAACGTTCTCTGTGCGGATGTGGTTCTGCTGAGCAGGTTTAAAGGCCTTTTCAGGTCAGTGATGCTTTTAAAACAAATAATTCATGCAAATCTTGTTCTTGGAATGTGGCATGAAAATAAAGATGAACAAAATGATAACGGACGTATTCTTTGCAATCCTTATGGCTTTTGACCTTATTGGGCTTCTACACCGAACATGAGTGTTGAATTGCACAGGTGTGTTTGTGTGTGTGTAGCACTGCTGTGTTTTAATGTGGCTAACTAAGGCTAACTGAAGTTTCAACAAAGACTCTTGAGAAAAGCCATTCATCTTTCCTTCCTGTCCCTGTTTTTGTGCGGTTGCTGTAGACCACATGCAAGAATTAATTTTATAATATTGTATATGTGTTCTGGACACTATTGTTAGTGAGGTTCACACAGTGTTTGGGTCTTAAATGCATGTTTCTGTAAGCAGATTTATTTTACTTTTAGCTGGTAACTTTATAGGTAACTGTTTATGTTAAAAACACTGTGTATACAATTCAAATCTGTCTTGAAATCTGTTTTTCTAAGAAGGGTCAGAGATTAGAGTCTGCATCTGAAGTTATCAGTTTATATGTTACGTCTCTCTCTCTCTCTCTCTCTCTTTCTCTTTCAGTTGATCATTGTCTTTCAAAAGAGAAGGATTTAAAGAAATTATATGCACATTAAATTGTTATTCTTACTGAATTAATACATTTTTATGAATGCATTGTTTGTATTGGTTAACAGTACTGAATTTAGACGTACAATCAATTTAACATACTACGATTTTTCCAGCACTAAGGGTCAGTGTTGAGAATGTTGATTTAATGTTGAAAATTACTTCAGTGAGTGAAAACAACATCAGTTTCCTCTATTTCTGCCCCAAATTCTTACAGAAACTCACATGCTCCACCAACAAAGGGCATTGCAGTGCATTGTGTCGTTTACACACGGGAAGGTATTAAGCAGAGATCGTTCAATGTCTCGTGACTTTTGCAAGTCAGCAGAACGTATAAACCCAGAGAAAAGATGCATGTATACAATTAATGCCTGCTAACAGTGTTAGGTTGTACGAATGTTGTCCTATTACTTCCAAGTAACTGAAACGTTGAAAGAACCTTATTGAAACATTTTGTAATTCTGCAACTTTTTTAAAACAACAACTTTGATGTGTATTTAGTATTTAAAAAACATTATTTTAGGTCATTCGGTTTCGAAATAATTTGAGCATTATTTGAACTACAACTTAAGTATAAGTGAAGAGTATAAGGCATGGAGACGCACGAGATCTTTCAGGAGAAATTCTGAGGATCTGATGTCATTGTTCTTGAGGACAAATGATTGAGATTCTTTTCTTCAGGTATGCGAGTCAGATCCCTTGTTATTATCTGCCTTTACACACTGTCATTTTGAGAAGCGTCACAGCCACAACATAAGCACTCTTTCAACCAATCACAGCTCTTGCCTCAAAAGACTGCCATTGCAGTGGCCCATACTGGCCTCTTCCCAAGTCCAGACATGTTAACGGGCAGCTTGCAAAGCTACAAGCTGCGGGTGAAAGCAGCTGGTCCTGTTACTCTTGTGCCGATGTGATGCTGTCTGTTCTAAACACTCACCCACCGTCAGACCACTGAACACCAAGGTCACAGACGCGGGATGCCCAGATTAAGTGGGATTAGGAGGAAGGCTGTATTATTCCAGGCAGAGGGGCCGGGGTGTGTGCCAAACACACACACACACAGTTTTAAACCCCTATTCAGTTCTCAGATATGTACACATGGGGGCTCTCATTCACTCTGATGTCAACACAGATGATGTTTACATTTGCGTTTTAAGGTTGTAAGAAAATTTCCATAGCAACTTAAAAAAAGGAAAATGTCAAGGTAAAATGTTAAATTCTAGGAACGTTCAAAATGTTCATTTTGTTTAAACATTATTGGTTATAAGAACGTTACTCAAACATTTTTTATTCTGTAACATTTTTAAAATGTTCTGTAATTTAGTTAGCAACACTATGCAGATTATACTACATATGGATTATCTATCATTTTAATATACAGTAATGTCCATATGAAACAATTATTCCTTTTGTACTAGTGTTTAATATCCCCCTTTGGACCAGCTCATACTTTGACCCATTAGAAGATTAAGGGCAGGCCGGACTGTACCACCTGCAGGTTGTTTTAAAAAAGGGGGAACTAGAGGAGCGGTAGAAATGGAATGGCATGAACTGCAGATGTTGCAGATGGTCTGAATCTGTTTATGTGGCTCTGCAGCTGCAAACCGCAGCAGGTGAGCTGCTACGCAAGCATGTATCTGCATGTATGCATGCATGCGTGTGTGTGTGTGTGTGTGTGTGTAAATGAACGGAGTTTGTGTTGAAGGACAGCTGAGCTGGCTAGAAAACTGTCGGATGTAGCAGCACGTCCTGAACAATGGCTTTTGCCTGCTGTGTTCCAGTGAGATCAAAAGGTATGTTTATCCGTGTGTTCCTGTAAATTCATCCAGTCAGAAATGACATCTCTCTCTGACAAACTACTGTCCTGAATATTGTATAACCATGCAACTTATATTGAAGTTCTAGATTGTATTGTTGTTGTGTCTAATTCTGTTCCTTCTGTTATTTTTTCAATGACTAGATTTTCATAGTATTGTATCAGGTGGACTTTAAATGTTTAAATTTGATAAGTTACTAACAGGGCTGATCTAACAGGATGGACTGGGAACTGTGTGTGACTTTGTGTTCTTGCGTGATGTATTGATTTATGTGTGTCGCCAAGGTAATGTTATCTAGCTGGTTAAACAGAAAAGGGGAAATTATGTTGAAATTATGTATGATATGTACTTGAATACAAGCGTTAGTTAGAATGGGTTGAAAAATAACATTTGAAGATACTTTGTAAAGAGAAGTAAATAAATCTGTTTCTGATTGACACATAAATAGGTTGCAGATAAAGAGTCTGAGGAAGTTTTGGCAGAGCAAGACTAGCGTAGCATTCAAGTCTCTGGGACTTTAAACATAAAGATGTCTGATGTTTAGCCTGTCACAGCGATCATGTCTCTGTCACACAGACTGTTGTGTTTGGTCTGCCTGTCTGACGTGTTGCGACACGTCGCAGTTAAAGGCGTGAAGCGCCGTGTTGTCGCATGATAAATTACAGTGATAATCAGCTGCTGCTTACAGTTGCCACCGAAACTTTTGGGTTTTAGTCCCTGTAATTTCTGCACTCAACACAAACAATGTTGAGGTGAAAGGAAAAGTTACATTAAACATAATGGATGCTGTCAGGCCCTTATAAATGTATGTATTTGTGTGTCTGGAAAGCAGAGCTGGGAGGGGTTTTGAGGTTGATGAACAAATTTAGGTTCAGAGAAAGAAAATCCGTATTAAACACGCTGGTTTATTACAGGCGTGTGTGTTTGACAGAGAAAGTGAAGAGAGAGAATAAGAGACAGTTCTGACCTACATCTAAACTCAACAGTCCATCTGATCTGCTTATCCGCTGAAAATCTGCATTTATTATTCTCCAGTTTTATTTAAGGCCTAGATTGAATGTTGCAGCTAAAACAAGTTTTTAAATGAGTGAGTAGCATAAAAATCAATGCTTGATCCTCATCCAACAATGTTTTAATCGATGACTGTCAAATGATGCGTTTAGGTTTGTGTGTGTGTGTGTCAGCAGAACATGAAGTGGAACAGTAATTGTGTGTGTTAGCTTGTTTATTTTAAATTCATACATTGAAAATAATGTTAAAATAATGTCAAGATGTCATGTCAAGAAGGCTGTGTATTAAGATTTGCGATAGAAATGCCAAATTAAATACATGAAACTTGTTTTTTAATATGCGGATGATCAGGTGTGTGTATTGTGTATCAGGTTAATGCTGTAATTTCAGTTGAGGTAATATTTAATGAGACGACTCTAACTAAAATAAACGTGTCCAATGGAAAGATGTCTCTCTGCACTGGGGTGCCAAATGGCTCTTCAAAGAGACCCACATATATTGTTATAGTGTGTAGAGTTGTTGTGTGTTATCAGTGGGTATTAAACATTCCTGCAGAGGAACCAGCTGTGAGACACAGAGTCCATGAGATAAAGAGAGAGAG